>JAUBWS010081398.1:0-12532 GCA_032270445.1 Darlingtonia californica
AATTTGAAATGTCTGGCGTACACATAGAAAACTAAGCTGTCTGTACGCTCATGATGTTAATGTACCACCGCCAAATTGCCATGGTTAAGTTTATTTACATCTGCATTTCCCCTGGGCCTTCACCAACGAGACAGAGTATGGAATGCTATTAATAGCTGCTGTAGAAACATGAGCATGAACTCAAAAAACGCAGATTCTTTTCCCTAGAGGGCTAGAAAGGTGCTCAAGAGAGTAAGCATACAATAACTTCGTGGACAGTTTATTTAAGCACAGTCATAAAAGCCATCACAATAGAAGGTGTTAATTCAGCTTGAGAGAATTGAAATAATTTTGAATTGAAAGCTACCCCACTTCAGTGTTTTTATTTATATTTAATACTCGCTTACCCACGAATTAGAACTATTTTTGTCTTTCTTGTCTTTAGAAGCTGAAAAGTCATCACTATAGATTTTTTGAAAATGGATATCCCAAAAAAAACCATACAAAAACGTTCGTTCAAAAACACACTCTGCCTTTGTTAATTGGTAATGGCCCAGTGCAGTTGAATAAAGATGTAAACAAGGTACAAAAGGAGAAAATAATCAAATAAAAATATGCATTTCTTATAGAATTTTTAATACAAACTTATATCGATGAGAGAAATAAGAAATGCATATTTTCGGTTTGACTTCCATTTTGTTTGTCTTGGAAATATTGGGTGGAAAAGAATTGAGGAAATAATCATAACAGAAATAATGAATAATTGTCAAGATTTTCTGTAGGTGTTTCTAAGCAGGATTATCATTGCAAACAAATAATACAAAGACAGGGATTTATCCAAACATTTTGAGTTACCACCGTTTTTTTCGAAAATTCAATCCACGAAAAACGCTAGAAACATTTTTCCATAAGATGCGGGAAAACTCAACTTTTACCAAAATAATGAAAAATAATGCATATTCGTGAAGGTCTATAGGAAAAGGTGGCATGGGTCATATTTACCGCGATCAAAATCCACCCGCTGGCAAAATCACTAATGCTTGTCGCTTAAATAGAAATGACCTCCTCCGCAGACGTTTTTCATGATTATGAGAGGTAAACAACTAAATTATGATTGGCTTTATGTCCCCTTTTCCCATAGACCTTCACATAACGCCGCATAACGACGGTAAAAAACGCTTGGAAAAATCCTTGAACGAGACCTGAAGAGTTTCCTGGGTAAGTGATCGTAAACAAAAACACCCTAATTTATATTCATCAAGAGAAGAAATTTATTTACGGGTGGAAAATTGGGCGTATTAAAATCAAGTTTTTTGAAAAATTGAATTTTCGTCACTTTTGTTCGACAAAAATTTTGTCTGACATTTTTTTGTCTGATAAGGTATCCGACCCTTTTTTTAAAGTAAAGCCTGGCTTACCTGGTTTTATTCCATCAACAGCTGGCGGTTTCGATGTAGATGGTTCGTTGGTTTTCATCAAGCTGCTTAAAGCTGCTATCTCAGGTTTTTGTGTTGTAGTAGTGGTTACAACTGCGGGTTTAGGTGGCGGAGTTTTGGAAGGATCATAACTTGGTAGCAATTCATTAGTATTGACTTTACGAACATATGATATCTAGAGAAGCAAAAAACGAAATATAAGTATTCTCTTAGATGTCTTAATTTTCATGCGTAAAATGAATATACACATCGTTTCCGCGCTTATTATCAAGTACATCCTGCCTGGTTTTGAAACTGATTCTGTGTTGACAAAGAACTCAAAAATGTGACGGTCTATGGGAAAAGGAAGCTTGGTCATTTTTACCGCGATCATGTTCCACCCGCTGGCAAAATCACTATAAAACGTCTGTGGAGGAGTGCATTTCTATTAAAGCGACACGCAAATTGACCTCCTCCGCAGACGTTTTTTCATGATTTTGAGATGTAAACAAGTAGTATGGTTGGATTTATGTCCCCTTTTCCCATAGACTGTTCCTTTATATTCATTTTCGTTTAAAAGTCCGTTACCGTAACGTAGTTCGGATGCACTTATTGACGATTCCCCAACCACACCGCATTTTAATGCATATAGGGGCCGAAGAGTGTGCAAGATAGAAGCTATAATACTTTGCTGTAGTTGATTTTGAAGAAATTGCAAAATAAGTCCTTAGACGGATAAATGTTCCTTCCGATTAGAATTGGCTATCTTCAAAAAAATTACGCTTCGGATTAAGACAGCAAAAATATATCCCACGCATAATATAAGTCTTTATGGAAAAACGAAGAGCATCAGCCAATAACGCACCTGAAACCATAAACGTAAATGTTTTGGAGACCGAGATGTAGATGTAGGGAAGGTTTTAATAAACGTGCATTTGACAATCATGGATAAACGTTGACTTACTTTGGGAGCATAAGTTGACGGTTTTGACTTTTGAGCTCGGCACGAATCCATATTTGAACATTTCACTGAGAAACATGTTTCGCCCAGCATGAAGGCCAAATGACAATCAGTCATTTCACAACAAATCCGACGACATAGCGACATATCTTTGACTTTGCCGTGGTCCTTATATGCACCAGCATCCACTCCCCCTTTCAAGGTCATGTTCTCCAGCACGCGTGTGTTAGGACAGCCACTATTTGTCTCCTTTGGTATATCTGAAAATTTAACAATATCAGTCAAAAAATGAGCCAAGCTTACCTTACCTTACCTAACTGGGAGCTTGCGGTCAACTCTCTCGACTTGGCACGCTAAAGTGTCTCTAAAAAATACAGTACTATCCCTGTAATTCAGACCCTGAAAATCTCGAACTGTTTTTGATACCCCTTTGTTTAATACCTTTTCCCGTACGTTTGGTCAGCATCCTTTAAGCTTTCGTGGTAGCATTCTTTGGAATGGTTTATCAGTGAACTTTAAGTCTGTCGAGTCTACCAAACAGTTTAAGACTAAGTTAAAAGCTGGCCCGGTGATACTTGCACCTGCTACATCTGTAACTAAATCATTAAACTAGATCCATTTCTTTTTTTTGGCCCGGTCCTGTTTTTAGTGTTTTTATAGATTTTATACATAATAGATATATATATATATAGATAATTTTTTTTCAAGTTGGTTTTTATTAGTTTTGTAACTTTCATAACTGATTTCAGTGTCACCAACTCAAAATAAATGATAAAAAAAATTAATATATAAATAAAATTTTTTATAAACAACCCTGGATACATAATAACTCGAACATCTAAAAATCTAAAAATCGTTCATCCACAAAAAGTTTATTCCGCAAAATTGGAAGAAAAGTAGTCATCCGCTTCTTTGTAGTAAGATTTCCTTTAGTGCCTCTTGAATTTGCGCCAACTGAGATTAATGAATTTTTTACATCCTCAAAAATAAAATTCAGTAAATTTCGAAGAAACGTAGTCATTCGCAGAAGTTTCTTCCGCGAATTAAAATATTTTTTGGACACTTATCCGCAAAAATAAATCCCGCAAAAATTTCTTCCCTAGCTAAAAATATTAATGAGAAAATACAGCATTTTTTCTCTGTAATGGGTTTGCCAAAAACTATAGCTAAAATTAATTTGAAGCAAATTTCAAACATTTTCAAAACCCGTCTAAGTATGGCCAAGTATGTCAGACCTGAGAAACTGTATTTTGCTGGAAAACTTTAACAATGCTTCCCCCAGTTAATGTCCACTTAACTGGAGATTGGCACGCAAAGGGCAAGGACAAAACTTATTGCGAATTAAAGCTATTCCATGAATTTTGAGACAATTTCAGATAGAGATTGCATTTTTTTCTGATTTTGCTGTTACTGTCTTTTAACTGGATTCTGTAACATTTATTATTGCAAGTGAAGTGTAACAGAGACATAACTCAAAAAACCAACACTAACCTGACTTTAGTGACGACAGGCCACGCTTTGAGACGTAAGCGATCTGTGGATTGAAGATCGAAGGTTGGGCTGGCGTGGTCACACACATCTTCTTATCTTTACATACCACTGTGAAGCAATTTTGACCAAGCATGAAGGCAAGATCGCATTTTTCTTGCTGGCAACACGTATCGTAGCATTCAGCTATCGTACCAACACGTCCTATATCTGTGAAATCGCCCGCTTGTAAGCCGCCCTTGAGGGTGACTTTACTAATAGGGTTCATCTTGGTACAAGTGTAATGTTTCTCTTTGCCTCCATTTGATACAACTGAAAGTAAAAGAACGTTATGTTTATTAAAAGTAGACATAGTATAGGTTACGACAGAGGACTGCTAAGTAGTGTATGGTGTAAAGGAACGTGAACACTTCTCATCAAACGAATCTAAAGGTGCATAACATTTTCAACTGAGCTCTAAGATAATTTTTGAAAAGAAGAAAAATTTGGTGCATGCTATTTGTTTCTACAAAGTATGCAAAAGATGATAATACATTACGCCCTTAACGAGATTTCGAAGAGTTCAGAGGAATTATCGAAAAGTATCACATAACCTTGTTGACAGAAAATTGTGAGCCCCTTACCTGCATGCTTTACTCCTTCCCCGTTCCATCTTGTCACGTACGATATCATCGGTTTGAAAGAAGACTCTTTTGCAAGTTGCATTTGACATTGTTTTTGGTCTTTACAACCAACCAAATAACAGCTTCCAGCTAACATGAACGCCAAATCACAGGCAGGGAATTGACAGCATTTCTGTTGGCATTCTTCCATTGTTTTCACACCACCAACATCCTTATACGTGCCAGCATTGATGCCCCCTTTCAGGGTCATTTCATTGTAGATTTTTCCTGGTTCACATTTCCCCGCCTTTTTTGCTTCAACTGCTTGAGCTTAAAAAAACAAGTTTTTCCATAAAAACAATTACCATAATTCCTTTTGTTTATGATGTTGCTCTGATCGGTTTAACGTGAAAAGCCCAAACAGATAAAAAATAAGATAAGCAGATATCCTGACTAACAATTTGCAGCTGTAAACCTGTAACAACATAGTCACCTATGTTCATTTTCAGACTCAGGGTGGCCCTACAATTTTTAAGAAATAAATTCCAGGAGTTTACCAGGAGTTTTCGGAAGTTTTTTCTGTGAGTGACCCGGCCCAACAACACAAGAGATTTTAATTACAAAAAGGAAAATGAAGGAAATTTACTTACTTTAGCTACATACATAAAGAATCTCATTATCACTTTATAAAAACAATTGATTTAAATTGAGAAATAAATTTGCACTTTGGAAACCAAAAAATTAGTCTAAAACTAAAAAATGAATTGCTTGAGAAAATATACCAGGAGTTTTTAGGAGATTTTCCCCATTTTATCATTTTCCATGAGTATTCCACTTTTCAAGGAGTTTCAAGGAGTTTCCAGTAGTGGCCGCCCTGAAACTATAGCAACCATTCTATAACGCTAAGATCAAGAAAAGTTAGGGTAGTAGGATTTCACTTATGAAAACTTTGGAAGAAGGACCAGCTCCTTTTCGAATTATCACAAGCTCAAATGCCCAATCAATCTCGCATGACGAAGATTTGACCAAACAATCAAATTGTCCATGAAAATAAAGATATAATGACACTTACTTTGTTCAGGTATTAGAAACAATATAAAAGGCAAACCGAACCACATTATCAAATGCAATATTGTTGAAATCTTTCAAGTTTGCAGTCTGTTTATTAGAGGCCTCGGCTTGTATTAATTCTACAATCCTCGATTTCAAGATTTCAAGTCATCCCAAGGTTCAAGGCCCCAAGGGATTCCTCACTCCATTTCCAATTTCTAAAGTTGTCATAAAAATATTATAATGAATAACACCCAAACAATAAACAATTGCACAATATATTATTGCTCTGTTTTTTTTTCCAGAAAAAAATTCTCGTGATCAAGAAATCAAAGTACTAAAAAATATAACGTCGCTCATGTTGGGCATGGTTTCAAAAAATTGCAGTTAGACCACGTGATTTGTATATATGACTTTGAATGAACACATTGTGCTGAAAGTGAGAAGTAACAAAAATTTCGCAGCCAAATTGAATTAAGTTTGTCGCGTTATTATCTGGGCTGCTACCAGCTAATTAAATAAGTTAATTATGCTATTATTAAGATTTCCGTGATAACAACATTAATTTTTAAAAACATTCAGACTGAAAAAAGCAAAAAATTGAAAATATACACAACATGAGAATTTTCGTTATCTTAATTTAGTTAAACTTACGAATGACCTCGTTATTAAAAATCTCAATTTTCGAACAAAATAAACACATTTTTTACAATTTTTACAATGGTTTTCGTCTCCAACATTTTTAAACACACTGTATAAACAAAATTATTTTGGAAATCAATTCTTTTCATTAAGTAACATATTTGCAATGACAACGAAATAAATGTTTTAAATTAAAAATGGAAAATAGTTTGTGGAATTGCGGAATAGTGTCCCGGGCTTCGATCAGAGGTTCTCGCATATACGCCATATTTAAAATTCTTAACCCTAAATTAGAATCATGTTAGTGCATAGCGAAAAAACAACGTATATGTTAATGGTATTTCGGGAAATGTGTAAACTATTTTCTTTTTCACCTTTCTTCTCAATTTCCAGTGATATTTTTTCAAAACTAGGTATACAGAACATACTATCGACCAGAAAAAGGTCGGTCTAAATTGTGGTCGGTCTAAATTTTGGTCGGGCTAAATTTTTCGTCGGCCCCAAGTGACGAAATGTCAATTTTCGAAATCCTGATTTTGACATCAAAATTCTTCGAATTATTGCTTATAATGTTGTTTTATAGCCATAAAACTTTTTAGCTTGAAACCAAGTTTTTTGGCCTTAATTTGTGTCACCTGCAGAAATTTTTGCCACTTTGGGCCGACTTTTTTGTGGGCGATAAGGTAGAAAAAAAATATTTTGGGAAGGTCTTTGAATGGTCCCATCAAAAAAGTTAGCGTGCTGAGCCAAAAGTTGAAACCTAACAAATCAAACAAAACAATAAATTTCTATTATTCAACCTGCTATCTCACTAATACTTTATTTTGCATGAACTCCACAATTCTATTATCTAAGGATATATGGGGGAGAGATAGCACCTACTAGTTCCTAGATGTCAAATTACAATCAAACTAAACTCTTAACTTTATTTTTTATCTTAAACCGAAATCTTAATTGCTATAAAAACCATTTTGAGAATTCTCTTCCACTACGTAGGCTCGGTTGAAGAAGATGACACGTTCAATACATCCATCGACAAGATCACCAATGGAATCAAACAACAAACAAACCAAGCGACAATACGGTTCAAGCTATTTATTGCGAAGAGTACTAACAATACTATTTTCGTTTGAAAACCACAAAAGAAATTGATCAACCATGTTTTTGGTTTGAGATATTTTAGAGAAAAAAGAGGGGTAAGCCAAAATACAACCCACATGGAAAACAGCGTCAGCAGCATTGAAGAATTGGGACATGTGGCAGTACTCAGGACATAAAAATATTTATATTTGCGGGAAAAACAGCCAACATTGTGGGCCACCGACATTCTGACATGTCAGCGCGTCTTGCTATGTACCATATAAATTTTGTCAAGGAAAAAGAGAGACAAATACTAAAAAACATGTCCTCATTCATTTGCTTGCGCTCTTTTTTCTTCAGTGGAATAAACTCAAAGAGTTGTGTTAAAGGGTCGTTCCGCCTGCACGTGGAACGGTCCCTCTGACAAGGGGGAAAAGGACGAGAAAAAGAATAATTTGAATTAACTGTCTTCAAGATTCTCGGTGTCCTCGATTTACAAATAATTCAATATAATCAAATGTTACAATTATTAACTAATAAAAAATGTCACGCACAGATTTAGTTTTCAATATTTACGAAACTTTCTGTTTTTTCTCTGTGTCACAGCTTAAATACTGGACATGACGTCAACCGAGTCAGCTGGATCCCGAGGATCCTTATTGGTCAATTGAGAGACCTCGTGATCCCAGGGGAGTGAATAAATATTTTGAGTATCCTCAAATCACGAGAAATCATGAGTTAAATCATGCGAATCTTCTTATAAATTTATTTAAGGAGACGCTGGCTTAAAGACGTCAGAACTTCTATCTATTAAATATTTTAAGGATCGCAAGGCTTTGCAAACGTAAATTGAGCTTTACACAGGCCCTATTTTAGAAAATACTGCGGCAGCGTCCGTTACTAGAAAAAAGGGCATTTTTCAGAAGTGAAAGGGCACCCCTACGTAGGTGCCAGTTTAACCCTATTCCAGTCGGGCTTTTTCATGTACGTTAAAAGGTTGGCGAAGGGTAAAATTACCCCCCCCCCCCCCCTCTGCCTAAAGTCCGCAAATCTTATCCAATTTACATAAAAATTGGCACAGACATAGGGTTTCATGTGAATTTTTAAAATATTACAAAAAAATGGGAAAAACAGTACCAAAAATGCTGACATCAGCATTTTTTGCACAAAAATAAGCATTTTTTGGTGAATATAGAACGTGTTTTAGAGTTTTAACTTTTTTTGTAGGAAAGGTATTATTGTTTTGTTTTTGGTTTAGCATTAATAAGACAATGAAGTTATTTCTACATTCAAATGAAGCGCCAAAACTTTCATAAATATGTTTATAGAGCGCGCCAAAATGACCAAAATTCAGGAAAATGCCAATGTGACGTCACAACTTAAAAAATTGATTTTTTTACAGCACTCTTCTGGTATTAACTTAGTTAATAGAACCTCTTCAAAATTTAAAGTCAATATCATTACTGGTTCAAAAGTTGGAGCTTTAGAGAAAATGAAACTTCTACGCACTTTTCTTCTATAAA
Source organism: Darlingtonia californica (assembly GCA_032270445.1). Classification (NCBI taxonomy): domain Eukaryota; kingdom Viridiplantae; phylum Streptophyta; class Magnoliopsida; order Ericales; family Sarraceniaceae; genus Darlingtonia; species Darlingtonia californica. The sequence goes on from JAUBWS010081398.1 coordinate 8,741, forward strand.
GGGCCTGTTACAGACGTCACTTGATTGACCATTCAAGTTTTATCAGGTAAATATTTGAGAGGTCATTAAAGGGCCTAAAGATGTCAGAGATAATATCCCGAGATTTATCTATTGCATAATTAAAAGGTATTGATCATACTTCGAAGCTGCACGGTAAAAACGGGGAGTTTTGTTATGGTAAGTTTTCCGATTATCTGATCTATCCTTAACTGTCCCTGTGAAAGTTGGGCAAAATATTGACCAGCATATTGAATTAGTATGCAAACCAACATTTGGCCAACATTTCTTAAAAAGTTTATAAATACAAGATGAGTACCAACATTTTCATGGCTATATGTAGAAATCTATCCAATATATTGTTTCTTTTCCACATCCCTGGTCAGAGTTTTGGACTTACTTGATTCTTTGCTTCAAAAGGCAAGGCCAAATAGCCCAGCTATACGGGCTAAACATAACTGTAATGTTCCAAAGGTTCAGTACCCCTCTTACTCGCTATTATTATAAGAACAAAGTCAGTAATAAACAATTTCACTTATTCGAACAGGAAGTATGTATATGTATTAAAATCATCAAAACTAAATGTTAAAGTATAAATATGCATGTAAAACAATTCACAGTTGTCAAAAAGTAATTCAAAAAATCATAATGCTATAATTATATGTTTTTTAGGACATAACATAAATATATCATTGGACATGTTGGTTAAAAATTGATTTTACGACCTAAATTATTGCCATTCGGGAGTAAATTTTCTGTAAAGTAAAACTATGCTGATTAAATCATTTTCAACATTATTTTTTCAGAATTGACGTTTTTGGCCAGGAATTGATTTATGCGCATTATTGTGTTGAAGAAATTTTACGACACTAATGTTTAAAATTTCGCGAAATTCTTCATGCTAATGTTTGCAAAAATGGAATGATCTTAAGGCAATATCACTGCAATGAACGAGAAAATGTAATAAATTGTGATGAGGATTATTCAGTAAATTAAATATTTACAATAAAGGTGTAATGACTTTAAAAAATAATATTCGTCAACCTCACGTGGTAAAAATGTTAGATGTAATAAAATGATAAAATTACTATTCATTCTACAGTGTGTTCCAAAAAAGTCGCAACATGAAAAATTATTGCAGTTTTTAATGTAAGTCCCAACTATATTCTTATGAATTTTGTATCAGCGTATAGCCTGTTTTATAAGCTTTCAAGCGACGTGATTTTTATGAAAAATGAAGAAGCAGAACGGAATTCATAAAGGAAAATGTGTTCGAAAAATCTCGTTAAATTTCTAGCGATTCCTTGAAATTTTCCAAGAGGGAGGGCTGTCGTGTCGTAGAATATTTAGGCATATTTACTACAACTGTTACGAGGAACATGTGTATAAAAATGTCTTAGTGGAGAGTAACAGGTAGCTGCTCACTAATGACGGGAGTTGATCTTTCCCCCAACTAAGGTACATACCTAAATATTTTAAAGAAAAACCTTACTTAATTGCATACCCATAAACATGCGGAGTAACGCTCTTCAAAGGTCCCTTCAAATTTGCTCGATCAATACAAGCTTTCTTATACGATACTTTCGAAAATTTTGCCTTCTCGATGTGATCCTCTGGGCTGCCGAGACAACACGACAACAGAATCATATTCGGAAAGAAGTTCAACTGGGCAAACCACAAAGTTGTAAAGCGTTCTTTAATAGTGGTGTGTTCAATGAAGTACATTCTACCCCCTGGCATGAGCACTCGATAAATTTCGTCCAGTGCTCTATCCATTTTGCGAGCACTACATAATGCGTGAAATGAAATAACACAAGATACTGAGTTGTCAGGAACGCCAGCAAGTTCTTCTGGAATTGTATGAACAAATGCATCCAATGTCAATTTTGCTTCATCATCGTCACCGAACAAGAAGTTCTTTTCAAGTTTCGCTCCTTCCTCTTCCATCCAGTCAGTAGCAATAACGTGTGCACCAGCAGGAAAATAAGAAGCGTTCGTACCAGAGCCAGCATTTATCTCAAGAATAATTAGTTTCTCATTGTCATACAAAGGCAATTTAACTCGTTCCTCTTCATCTGTCAACTCGTTTAACAGTTCGTTTTTCATCTTGACGATGTCTTTGTGGTTGTTTGTGCGGTGGAAATACAACATCTCACGTTCAAAGTAGGAAAAGAACGCAGTGTGTCTCAAAGCGAACGGGAAGAATCGGAGGAATGCGACAGATCCCATAGCGTAGATGGATACTCGTAAAAACTTGTTTTCTGGCAACTGGGAATTTAACCATGTGAACAGCTCCCCTATATCATCCACAATGTCACCTAAACCATCAAACAAACTGATTGTGGAAATGGCTGTCAGCCCAGACACGATAATGTTTGACATTTTTCAGACTTTATTCTGGTCTTACTATATACATGTTATCTATTTTGATCTGGAAGATATAAAGCCATATATATTGTATTATCTGCAGAAGTAAATTATTGCAGTCCTGAACGAAGTAGAATAAACACCGCTTCAAAAGGTCAAAAAAAAAAAAATTCAACAAAATATCTACTGGGCACAATAAATATGAAAATGCAATTATATCAGGAATGGTATAGGTCTTGTTTGAAATTCCCTGAAATTACCAGGTTTTTCCTGGCTGAAATTCCCCAACTTTTTTCTAATTCTCTCAAAGTGATTATCGTAAGATAGTAGAGTAGTCAATTTTTCCATGAATCATTACCCATTTTCCCTAAATTCTTTCTTGTTAAATATGAGCTAAATTAGATTCAAATACAGTCCGCGAATATTAAAATCTTACTTATCCACATGCAAATATAATAAAATATACAAGACCTTCTAGAATGACTTAAAGGACTCTCAAAAACACAAGCTATTTCCTTGATTTTCCAGGAATTCCAGCAGATTTCCACGTATCCCCTGTAGAATAACCCCTGCTGCAAGATTAAGAAGACATAGATATTAAAAATAAAATTTGACAAAATTCCCTGAGCAAAGATAACTTTCCTATCTTTTCCGAATTGTAGGTCTACACCAACGTTGTACAATACAGAACCCTATATCAATAGAACATATCGGAGATAGAAAAATTGCGTTCTGATCGATCGGCATCCCCAAACAATAGAGTTGATTGCCGTTCCCAGAGAAATTATTCTTATAATACACTTAAAATACCTTTGCAACCCTAATCGACCAGAATGCATTTTAATTTTTTATATCTCCGATATGGTCTATTAACACGTGAAGTTGAAAGAGTGGAATAAACTCATAATAGTATTATTGAACGAAATATATACAGTAAAAGGAATAATAAAATTTATAATTCCTGTGAACTTTGGCGAATTTTCATTGCAGTCTTGAATAAAGAAAATTGAGGAGATTTATGGAGAAAGTTCCAATACAATTTTTGGAGGAGATTGGAGGAGAATTGAGGAGTTTTGAGGAGACGTGGCAACCCCCCTGCGATCTTGTGGTGATGTGGTTCATGTTTCTTCCGCAAACATTTAGTTCCTTATTATAACAATTTTCCTATTCGCTTTTGTCTTTGAGAGAACACTCAGACTTTGTCGACTCGTATTCACCGTAAACAAAATTCAAGAACATTTTATTGTCGTAACAGTTCAATATTAGTTATATCATAATGTACGATAGTAATAAAAAACAAAATAAAATATTAACAAATAATACTACGGCCCTTTGCATGTCAAAACTTGTATACTTTACGGGGAGAAAGTTTCGCGGGGAGAAAGTTTCGCGTTTTCGCGTTTTTTGGTCATTTTCGCGAAAGTAAGT
>JAUBWS010081409.1:0-23940 GCA_032270445.1 Darlingtonia californica
TTTTGATTTCGTAAATAATTATTCACCGCTGTCTCACTTACTATAATAAAATCTCATTAGTTGCCCACATACATATTGTGCGGTAAGCTAGGCCATAGCTTCTCTCGAATGTCCACGCATGCGCCGACAAATTCTTGTCGACAATCACCGGGGTTATACCTGACTCTCTCTCTTCTTGTAGGCGCAGCTGGAAAGATATTGGGAGAAAGAGTCAGGTCTCCTGACTAAGGTCTAGGCTATAGACATCCAGGCTTCCAACAGAAAATTTATTTACAGTGAAACAAAAGTGTTTGCGATTGACATGATTAATGGGCTCTCCTTTGCGGTGTTTCCCCTGACATTCATTGCACCAATTAGCTTGCAAGATGGTGTCTGATCTCCTTTTAGAGAGCTTTTTTATCCAGGGGGTTTAACATGCATATTTGAATAGGATTACGGTGACCAACGAATGTGATAAAATATTGATTTGATCTGTTTTTGTTTTTGTTTTTTCTCTATATGTTTTTGTTTTATTTTTAAAGGTAGTTAAGGGGTCAGTCATTTATTGATTTTTGTGCACTAAGCGCTATTGAGCGGGTGTGTGGGTCAAGATGAATGACACTAACTTTATCCACAATAATTATCAAATTTTTGAATACCAATGCTTTTGGATACTAATGTTATTGTTTTATCTGTGAATATGAAACAGAGCTGGGCCAATGAAGAAAGATTTTAAAGACATTGAAAACTTATCGATTTTTAAAAAATTTAGGATCAATTGACGTTATTAAAGGCAGGGCAAGATTTCTAAATTAGAGTCAAATTGACACTTAACGTATGAAAATCAACAATTGACTGACCTCTAAATTTCCATAGTATTGAGACCTGAGTGAACAGAAATGCATGCAAAAACAAAATTTCAATTAAGAATTTATATGTACTAACATAACAGAAAAACAGAACCTCAAAAACAGTTTTTTGGAAATCTTGCAACTCTGGGAAAATTGGCGATTTTGTTCACCCAGTTCACAAATCTACTTTGAATTATCTACCTTGCAAAGAGAAAATGAAGTTGCTCTAACCACCACATTTAGCCACAAAGTTTTGTTTGACGCTAGAACTTGTAACTTTATAATTATGCTTACATTATAAAAGTATATCATTGGAAAGAGGACTGGTTGTGTGTAGTGAAACAGCCGTGTGTTCAATACGCCTCCAATGTTCACATGGAAACTGAGCTCCATAGCCATAAGATTTTTCTTGATTTTCTGAATAACGTGCGGATTTGTTCAATTTTAACTTGCATTATAAAAATATTAATCATACTGTCCATGTTTCCTGATTCTTTCTGAAGCTTTTGAGAGTCTCCTTAATTTCACACTGAAAACAGATCATCATTGTTCGGAGAAGTAGAGGTACTGGAGGTACAAATCTGTTTTAGACATTATAGCCAATTTAGAAGTACAAAATGCTTGAATTTTCAGGCCATTCAGGGCTAGCCATGGTGTTCCCTGATTGTCATTAAACTTTGTATAGTCTCCCGATTTTAATTCTCTAAGTTGGATAGAATGATTATGTGAGGGTAAGCATGGTTGTTTTACTTTATGCAACCAGTGGACTTGGGAAATGGCAGAAAATATAAACTCGGCACTGAAACCTTAATAATTATGTATATATACAATGATAAAAATTCTAGCATTAAAGTTCCCCAACATCAAAACATAACAAATCTTTGAAGCTAGGAGTTGCAATTAGAGCTATGAACTTAATTTTCTCTTTGCGAGATAGATATGTTAATAAAGTAGATTTCTGATCCGGGTGAACAAAATCAGCTAAGTCACATAGAGTTGCCAGATTTAAAAGAATCTGTACTTTGTGGTCTTTTTTCCATTAAATTACCACATAATAAACTTTGTGTGAAAAATTCCTATTTTGGTTCAATCAGGTAATAAGGTATTTGCCAAAAGGGCTTTTGAATGACAGTCGATATTTTCCTTTTTTATAGGGTTTAACTCTTATCGCTATCAGCCTCAAATTTTTAAACATTAATTTCTCTGCGAAAAAACCTAATGGCATCTAATTCAACATGTGTCTCCACTCCAGCCACACTATACAGAGAATCACAAGTTACCATCTTGTGAAATTTTCAACTGGAATGCCATAATGTGTTTGTCATTGGCACTTAATAAGTACGGTGAATGTTTTGTTTTAAACTTATTTCCTTTTTTATTAGATATTGACAATCAAATAAAGGAGCTTCAAAATATAAGAGGGAAGAAGGAAGAAAATGGGGAAAAGACAAAAAAAGGAGTAAGTTTACTTTACACTATCTTCCTATGCAGGCTTATAAGGGGGTGTTAATATGGTTGAAAAATTAGTTGCTTTGCGAGAAATAGCAGCCTGCATCATTTGAAAAATTATCGTATGCGATGTTTCAGATTCCTTATGCATTTTCTGTTGATTCATGGCGTCTGATAGTTCGCACGCCAAAATCTTTGAGGCATCTGATGATGACTGATGCATAGAAATCAGAAAATTCTTTTTGTTTTAGCGCCAAAAGCAAATAGTTTTCTCTCTCAAATTTTACTTGTGATATTAAGCTTTGTATATGAAATGAATTTTCTCTTGTATATTACTCGCAATGTAAAGCTTCCTGTATCAAATGAACTTTTTCTCATCTTTTACTAGCAATGTAAAAGGCTGAACTTTCTCTCGTATTTTACTAGGGATGTAAAAGCTTTTGTATATCAAATGAACTTTCTCACACAGAAATCTTTTTACCGTCTATTAATATTGAATTGAATTTATCTTTTAGGGGTCTGAAAGGTTAGATGCCTCAACAATCTTTAGAAAAATTATGACATGACATGTGTGAAGGCGCACGCGTCTGATCAAATGCCTTGTATGATGCAGACTGAATAGTTTCGGCACCATATGCAGCGAGATCTCCATTTGTAGAATAACTTCCGATGTGGTGTGATTGCGTTCATATGGGCAAAATGAATTCCCCACCAAGTGAGATCACACTTTGGATAGGCAAGATCTCACTTTGTAGGGAATTAATTTTGTACATATGAACAAAATCTTATTCCTCAATATGCGAGATATTTTGTTTCCAATAAGAACATTACAACTACAGTAGTTCACCTACAATCTCATGCCATATATAATGTGGAAATGTTTCCTTGTTAACTATGCTGACTAACATAATTTTTTTATGTTTTTGGAAACTACATTTAAATTTCATAAAGTGTGCCCAACAAAATGTTCAGTATCTCATAGTTGAGATTTGCACCTTGATGGTTCCTTATGCCCTATCTTCCACGAATACTGATAAGATTAGATTGGACTTAAACATTTTAAGTACATTTCGCTTTGAATTTAGATTTCATTTGGTACAGCTTTAGAAGAAGAATTGTATGGGAATTCAAATAATAAGTAAGTTATTTTTCTTTATCCCAGGCACTTGAAATAAGAGTCTAGGGCATTGATTGAATTATAGGTGCCTAGCTTTCAAATAAAGTACTGCTCTTACATCTCTAGGAAACACCCTTTTTCTATCAATCATCACAATCACAGACATTATTTTGTGAAGAAAGGAGACATTTTCTCCAATTTTCTTAGAAAATATGCAGCTGTGGGAAGAATGTACATTATCAAAAATACTAGGAGGAAACAAAGGAAAAAGTCATAAGGGCTCCATTACTGTATGCTTGTTATTAAGTGAAAAGTCATTCATAATCTTGTTTCAAATTTTTGGGAGATTGACAGGTGTGTGGTTCAATGACAGCCTATTATTACACTCAGATGTATTTTATTATATATACAAGATTTTGATTAGCTTACACATTCCTGAAAACTTGGATTTTGTTGGGAAATTCAATGTTTCCATTCAAATACTTAAACTTAACCTGTGTTGTCTGTTGATAAAATTCAATTTGTTTTCTTTTTTCTAGATATGAAGGTTATGACCAGTCCATTGCTCCAAATGACATTGAAGATGTAATTCATTTTTGTTATCAAAAATTTTAATTTAGGTTGATTTTAAGTATACAATTTCGAAAGTTTTACCCTAGAAATTAATTTATGAACAAATTTGTGATGTTATATTATACATTTGTTGTAGGCCTTGATTTTCTTTAAAAATAGCTTGTTTAAAAATTCACTATCAGTTTTCCCAGATTTGTCTTCATCTTGTTTCCTTAAAGAAGGTTTAGAAGAAAAACAAGGAAACATTCTTCAAACCCCTCTGTTTATTTTTGTCTTTGTGATTTTCTGAATTTTGATTTTGAAATTTACAGGAAGATGATGACTACTCTTCGTCAACCCTTGCTGCAAAATCATCATTCACTGCCCCTCAGTCGATCTTCCAAGATATTGCAAAGGAAGGACGGAATTTCGACCCCATGGCTGAACACAAACGTCCAACAATAGCAGACAGACAAAATGAATACCAAAAGAGAATGCACAATCTATTGATATCACCAGCTCGTGCTGATCCTTTCGCAGATGGTATGTACTTCCCTGATACTTAAGAGGAAAGTTGTCAAGTTATTAATATAATGCAAACTTAAACTCTCAAAGATATATTTTCTCTATCTTCATGAAAGTCGGTTTTTCTAATAATTCCTGTTGAAAGAAATATTATGTTAGAAGCAGTCATGCTTCTGTTTTCTGGAGATGATGAAATAAAAAAAGCTTTTAAAATTCATGCATTTTTAAATTTTATAGACAAAAAGGCTTTTGTACAGATTAGTTTGCATACAATTGATAACTTGATAATTTTTTCCTTCAGTTAATGAACGCTACCACAAAATTTGTTGAAAGGATCATAAAAATCATATAAAAATAACCTCTTTTGTCTCTTTCAGGATGGCGCCTATCATGACGATCATCTCCAAAACTCTCTTGTTTTTTCTAATAAATTTTCTTTGTTATTCAGTTCTCGTTTTAAAAGATACATACAACATAGTTGTTGATATTTGAATAGAAATTATTTGTAATACAGGTAGGTAATAGTAGGTTAGGCTGTCTGTGTTATTTATGTAATCTAAATTCATAATACTTCTCAGACATCCAACCACTTCAAGACAGATGAGCTTCAGAATTCCTTTAAAATTTGTACTCCAGTATGTATTTGAAAATTTCAAAAAGTGTATAGTATTTTTAATGGGGATATTAATGGTGTTATATAATTGTATGTATAGATATATATCACTGTAAATATGAAGATAATTGTTTATAAAACAGGTGTTATGTATTGATTTTTGTTTTTTCTTGTATTTTTTAGGCGGAAAGACTCCTGATCCAAAATTCAGAACATATGCTGATGTCATTGGAGAACAAAATTTGAGAAACGAAAAAGTATGTTTTTACAATTATGATTATTGCTAACTAAAAAATACAATACAAAAAAGATTAGGGATTAAATTTTTATATTTTTTTTCCAGGCTAAGGTGATAAAAAAGATTCAAGATCAGGCAAAATCCGGGGAACTTCAACCAGTAGAAGGTATGCTTTTGTATATGCTTTCATTTATAATAGGAATTTTTTGCAATTACAAATTTTAATATTGTGAATATTTATATACAAATCTTATTCTGAAGCTACTTTTTCACTGTATAAACAAATAATGACGGATTTAATCTATTGTAATGGAAGAATGACCTCAAAATTGTTGTTTTATTAATTTAGTTAAATAAGTTTTTGATGTTATATCCTAAACTGATCAACAGTGCTTTAATGATAGTTCATTTTACACTATGCTGTTTTTAAAATTTTATGATACAGATATCACCAACAGCAATAGTTCTTATTACTTTATTTCATGAAAAATTTTCAGCACCAAAATTTCACATCACAAAACTAAGAAATTAAAGTGCTGCCAAATATCACTATACAGGAAAAAAATTAAATGCTTCAAAAAATCATGTATATTTTCCAATTTAGATATTAATGAGTAGCAATTTTTGCTAAATTAAGATTTTATGATGTATAGCACTTTGATGAAACTGTGAAATTAAAATGTTGCAAAATGAGACATTCTTGCCAAACAATAAAATTAAAACGCTGCAAAACCCAAAATAAAAAAAACAAACGTGAAATTAAAATGCCGTGAAAATTTCATGCTGCCAAATTTTCATACAAGGAAGTATCACAAATTCAACAATTTGAACTATTCTTTTATATTGCAGTCAAAAAGAAGAAAAGGAGATGGGATCAGACAGCTACAGAAGACGTCCCTGCCAAAAAGAAGTGGGATCAAGCAGACACTCCATCTAATACAAGGTGGGATGAGACTCCAGGTAGACAGAAGACTGCAACAGGTGCAGAAACACCAGGAACTGTGGGCTCTGAAACGCCTGGTACGTTGAGAGGAGAGGAGACACCTGGTAGGACCCCGGGAGCCACCCCAAGTGCAAGAATGTGGGAAGCAACACCAGGTCATATACCAGCAGGAAGTGCAACACCAGGAAGTACCACCCCAGGTGGTGTAACACCATCACAAAGTAAGTGTCTGTTGTAAAAGTTCTCAACCTTGATTTTACCTGAACCTTTACTTTCAACCACTATTAGATTGTCGTAAATTCTTCTTCATTGTTTGTTGTTTCTTTCTAACTCATCTGTTCTTTTCCTTTAAACTGGCCGCTTAAGTATCTTTTCTAGTTGAGATTTGTCTGACCTGCCATGCAAGTCTTGTTTATAAGAACCGTGGAGTGACTCTTATTGCCTGGCCACTTGCCCAAATCAGATGCTCCTTTTGTATATGTGATTTTAAAGGTCTGGATTATTTGGATCAACGTTTTGGTAGCACACACTTCCATATAACAGCAGTATCTTGTTTCTCTGAGAGATTGGTTGATTCACTTACAGAATGTAACAGATTGAATATTATTGTTTTCTAGGCTCCAGAAGAAAGAGGTGGGATGAGACTCCATCACAGATGGCTTCAGAGACCCCGGGTAGAACACCAGGTTGGGCAGAAACACCGAAAACAGATCGTATTGGTTCTGAAACTCCAGGAATGACCCCCACTCCAGGTGGTGGGAAAAAACGATCTCGATGGGATGAGACCCCACAAGTTGGCGGTTCTACACCTGGATCTCAAACACCAAGTGCAGCCACTCCTTCAATGGGTGGTACACCATCGATGAACATTTTAGGAACACCAGCAGTAACTCCAGGTGGAACAGTGGCAATGAATATGCAAACACCAACACCAGGTCATCTCATTTCAATGACACCAGAACAAATGCAAGCTTACAGGTGGGAAAAAGAAATTGATGATAGAAATCGACCATATACTGACGATGATTTAGATTCATTGATGCCATTTGAGGGATACAAGGTACACATTTTTAGTATTGCAAAGCTCTTGTCTTGAGTTAATAAAGCACATATAAATTTTTTAAATTTCTGTTTTGGCTGAAAAAGATAATTAAGGTTGAAGTTAGAAATTAGAGAGACCATTGGATAATTTATGGTATGCTTCGTGCTTCAAAATGTGATTTTAGAATTCCTGAGATTCAACTGGAGAGGTAAAATTGACTGTAGTAAAAAACAAAATAGCTGTCAAACTAGTAGCCAATTCTTTTAACATTTTTTAAAAACACTTAAACATTCATTTTACTGTTCAGGTTTTGCAACCACCAGCTAACTACCAACCCATACGTACTCCTGCACGTAAACTGACAGCTACACCCACTCCTTTGAATATGGGCACCGGTTTTCGTATGCAAACAGATGAACGTGGCAACGTCAAAGGTGTCATTGAGGAACAACCGCCAGGAAACTTGCCAAGTTTGAAACCAGATGATTACCAATACTTTGACAAGCTCTTAGTTGATGTAGATGAGGAGACTTTGAGTGCTGAAGAACAGAGAGAACGAAAGATCATGAAATTGTTGTTAAAGATTAAAAATGGTACACCGCCAATGAGAAAGGTAACTAACTATTTATGCTGTCGAATAGATCATTTTTGTTAGCTTAATTATTCCAATCTTTTAACTAACCATTCGCTTAAAATACCTTGATCTTGTTAAACATTAAATGCAGTGGTTAAGAAAAAAAGTGACTTTTAGGAACTTAGCCTAAAATGCTATTTGTTTTGTTTTTTCTAGGCTGCTTTACGTCAAGTTACTGATAAAGCTCGTGAGTTTGGTGCTGGTCCTTTGTTCAACCAGATTTTACCATTGTTGATGTCACCGACTTTGGAAGATCAAGAACGTCATCTTTTGGTCAAAGTGATTGATAGGATTCTTTATAAACTAGATGATCTCGTTCGTCCATATGTTCACAAGGTAATCATTGTTTCTTACTGTCTGAACGTCTTATGTAAAGCGGTGTGACATTTGATCTGAATGCGATTAGTATTTTGCGATGTGATTGAGCATTTTTGCATGACCCATGCGTGAATGGAAAGCTTTCCTTTCTTTTATTATCCCACTTTTAAAGACATGCTAGACGCTAAATAAAAATGCCCAATTTTAGCAAGTAGTTTTTGAATTCTTGATTAACTGAATCCCTAAGAACCGATTATCTCACTCTTTAGATTCTGGTTGTTATTGAACCACTCCTTATCGATGAAGACTACTATGCTCGTGTTGAGGGCCGTGAAATTATTTCTAACCTCGCAAAAGCAGCTGGACTGGCAACTATGATCTCTACCATGAGACCTGATATTGATAACATCGACGAGTACGTCCGTAACACAACTGCCAGAGCTTTTGCTGTTGTTGCATCCGCTCTTGGTATTCCCTCGTTGTTGCCTTTCTTGAGGGCTGTCTGTAAGAGTAAAAAATCTTGGCAAGCAAGGCACACTGGTATTAAAATTGTGCAACAGATTGCTATATTGATGGGTTGCGCCATTCTCCCACATTTGAGAAGCTTGGTGGAAATTATTGAACACGGTAAGATTAAACAAACCCTTTCTTTAGTTTTTAGTGGTGCATGTAGGCTTTAGTGTTAACATATTATACGAGTATTATCTTCATCTGGAAGGCAGTTAACGTATTCCTGGCATTTTCGGGTGTGTTTGTTTATCCCAATGTCGTCGGTTTTGGCACACTTTATAAAGTATTGATACAAATTTATCAATTCAACGTGAGCATTTCATAGTATATTGGAAGTGCTCGAGGAAACATGAAAACTAAAGAGCGTTATATCAAATACATCAAAGTGTTACGTTTAGTTGTTACTGTGCACTGCTAATTTTCTGTTACCCTTCTAACTGGTGAACTTTGTTTTTTTCTCAGGTCTTGTTGACGAACAACAGAAAGTACGAACCATTACTGCTCTTGCTATTGCTGCGTTGGCTGAATCAGCTACACCATACGGTATTGAGTCCTTTGACAGTGTCTTGAAACCCTTATGGAAAGGTATTAAGCAGCATCGAGGTAAAGGTTTGGCTGCCTTTTTGAAGGCTATTGGTTATTTGATTCCATTGATGGACGCTGAATATGCCTATCATTACACTAGAGAAGTGATGATCATTTTGATTCGTGAATTTCAATCTCCTGATGAAGAAATGAAAAAGATTGTCCTCAAGGTGAGTGCCATTTGTTTTTGTATCCCGAGGCTTATCTGGCGTTCCTTGATTTGCTTAGCTAGACTCCCCAATTTTTCGTGAAGGCATGATAGCTGGAATAAAATGTACTAAGTAATCTTTCCAACTTCAAGAGAGTGAGGAGAGGAGAATTTCTAGAGCTAGGACCCCAAACCATTAGAATATTCTGGATAATTCTATGAAATTTAACGCAAATTCTATTATATGAGAGCCATGATTAATGTTATTTTTTAGGTCGTTAAACAATGTTGCGCTACTGATGGTGTAGAAGCGAACTATATTAAAGAAGAAATCTTACCTGAATTCTTCAAACAGTTTTGGACGCATCGTATGGCACTGGATAGAAGAAATTATAGACAGGTAAAATTTTGTTCTTGTGATTAGAAACAAGGAAATGTCCGATAACGGACGGGATATGCAGAGACCTTATGTTCTGTGATCTAGAAAATGGGAATCTATTTTTATATGCATTATGAGGTGCAAATGATGACCAAAAGTTTAAAGTATTTAAATAATGTGCCAAGTTCGTTCGACTAACAACATGTTTCAAAACGCCCTAGCTCCTTATTCAGCAATTATACATTGAGACTTGAGTTATCGGACGTTGACTGTAATATTACATCTACGACTTCAGAATTTGTTGGAATGAAAGTGCGTTTCTTAATAATCTAGTAGTTTTGGGTACTAAGTGCATTGACGATAATGATTATTTGCTTTATAGCTCGTTGATACAACGGTTGAGGTGGCGAATAAAGTCGGTGCCGCCCATATTGTCGGGCGTGTGGTGGACGATTTGAAAGATGAAAATGAACAATACCGAAAAATGGTACTCGAAACCATTGAGAAAGTGATGGCGAACTTGGGAGCATCAGAAATTGATTCAAGACTCGAAGAACAGTTGATTGATGGTATTCTTTACGCATTCCAGGAACAGACTAATGAGGTACTGTTTTCTTCTTCGTTGTCTGAATAAATAAATGGTTTGTTTGCGATTAGAAAACATACTGTAAAGACTCGATTAAGCGCTTATTTAATCCTTGGATCTCTAAAGGAGGGGGGGGGGGGTACTTTTTCAAGAGGGGCTAAATCGAATCTTTTAGGTAGCTTTTTGTCTTGAGCAGAACTTGTGAATATTTCATGATACCATCAAGAGACCTTTAAAAAGTCAACTTTGTTTTAATTTTTTTCTTACCCTGTAGCTAGTATGGTGAAATTTTCGGTCCTTTGTTACATGAAAACACTGATTGGAAGCTCGTGTTTTGTTTGATTAGCTTAAGTTTCGTTGGGACTAGGTCCGGTATTAAAATTATTCACATAATGTTAACGAATGTGATTCGAAGAGAAAAGTGCTATCGTTGAACATGGCTATTTCGTTACCGAATATTGTTGATAACGAAAACATTTGCGTTCAAGGCACTAAAAAAAGCTTTGGCAAACTTTGCGGACAGTATCTTAGATGCAAGGGTGTTTGAGTCGGTCTATAGCATTTTTGGTCGGAGAATGTCCGGTGTCCGATGTACTAGTACCGAGCCTTGTATCCATGGAATTTCATTGATTGTTTTCAATTTCATTACAGGATGTTGTTATGTTGAATGGTTTCGGTACTGTTGTCAATGCTTTTGGTGGACGAACGAAACCATACTTGCCGCAGATCTGTGGTACCATCTTGTGGCGTTTGAACAACAAGAACGCGAAAGTCCGTCAACAAGCGGCCGATTTGATCGCAAGAATCTCGTTTGTGATGAAAACGTGTGGTGAGGTAAATAAAATAGACTTGAATTTTTTCCCCGCCTACCACTCTTACTTGGCACTCGGTCATAGATCTAATTTGAATAAACGCTGGAATAGTGGATAGTGTCCAGTTATTCTTATCTTAATTTCTCGTGAAAGGCAAAATCTTCATTGCTTTGTTCATAGATGTAGTATCCTCATTGATATACGGTAGCTTCATACACTCCTGTTGCAGTTTTACGGAGGCTGAATCCTCATTGATAGGGGAGGACACTATGGTGACCTGTAGCAGTTTTCAAGAAGGCATAAAAACTTTGTTGGTAGAACCGAACCGAAGAAGTCATCCTATATTAATATAACGGTGAAATAGTAAAGGGAATTCATGAAAAATAAGGCTACTCGCTGTCAACCTGCTTTTGATGCTTATCGATACCTCGATATTCCTATTTAAGTTTCAATAATTGTTCATCTTTTCAGGAAAAATTGATGGGTCATCTTGGCGTGGTGTTGTATGAATATCTCGGTGAAGAATATCCTGAAGTATTGGGAAGTATTTTGGGTGCATTAAAGGTACGTTTATTCTTAATTGCATCAAGACCTGAGAAGTGATGAAAATAATCATATGTAACTCAACTTAAAACACCAATATGTTGAACTTTCGAATAACCAATATTGAGCGTTTGTAAGAATATTTAAATAGTATCTCAACATAGTTTCGTCCTCTCTGTTTTACAATATACGGGTTTCGATAAAGTCCTACTTGGGTAGGGTTGGCCAAACTCCCCAAATAGCGTGTTAGAAATGCTTGCTAAAGTTTTGGGTGATTTGAAAAAAAGGTCTTCGGAGGGTTTCCTCTTGGAAGGGTTGCTCTAGAAAGGGTTCTGGCCCCATGAAGCTACGATCTACCTGAAGAAAAGAAAATTCGTGCAACTTCAAACAATGAAAATTTTAAGGATTTAATAAAAAAGCATTATTTTCTTTAATCATTGTATGTATTTTTTCTTTTTCACAATTTTAACGTTTCAATATCTAATTGATTTAATTTTTCGTCTCATTTCATTTTATTTTATATCTAAACAGGACAAACATTGATAGCAGTTTCTTTTACTTTGTAAATAAGCTGACGTTTTATATCCTAAATAAAATAAATAAATAAGTATTCCGATTTCATGCTATCCATTTTATTTACTTTTTTAGTCTATTGTCAACGTGATTGGTATGAATAAGATGACACCGCCAATTAAAGATCTTTTACCCAGGCTAACTCCTATCTTGAAAAACAGGTATGAAATATTTATTTGATAATTTTTTTATAAACTGGTTTAAAATTTTGACTTTGAGAACAAAACTGGGAATTTACAAAACTTAAAATTTTCTCGGATTAACTTAGGTAAGGAAAGTTCTTCATAACCTAACAATAAAAATCACGTGGTAATTGGATTCGCGTAGATCTTAGGTATGCCAATGCCTAAAACCCAACAGTTTGAATTACAGAGCTTTAGGCTTGCGTCAAAAAGCAATTAAAGAATGTTACATATAGTAGGAATTTCAATTCTTATGCAAGGTCTTAAACCCATCTTTTCCATTTAGACACGAGAAAGTCCAAGAGAATTGTATTGATCTGGTCGGTCGTATTGCTGATCGTGGTGCTGAACACGTCAGTCCACGTGAATGGATGAGAATCTGTTTCGAGTTGTTAGAACTCTTGAAAGCTCATAAAAAAGCTATCAGAAGAGCTACAGTCAACACATTTGGTTACATTGCTAAAGCTATCGGGTAAGTTTCAACGTTAAAGCTTGGGTATAGTCATATTTTAAAGACAAAATTGGGGGGTCTCTGCAACCGCAAGTGTTTCATTGAAACTAACCTTGTAGCCGAGACTGTTAGAGACAAGGCACGCGCTGGACTTTGATTTTTACACTTACTCGAAAGAGAGTCAAATGATTAAAGTTTAGTTTAGTTTAAAAAAAAAAAAAAAAATTTGAATTTACTAATTTAGTTTAATAAAGCTTCAAAGTGGTTTCATAACAAAGGCCTCTTCGAATTATAGCTTTTACTGAACAAATCATCTGTTCTATGTTTTAGTCCACAAGATGTTCTCGCGACGTTATTAAACAATTTGAAAGTACAGGAACGGCAAAATCGTGTGTGTACCACCGTAGCTATCGCTATCGTAGCAGAGACCTGTTCACCTTTCACAGTCCTACCAGCTTTGATGAACGAATATCGTGTGCCTGAACTGAACGTACAGAACGGTGTTTTAAAATCCTTATCCTTCTTGTTCGAATATATCGGTGAGATGGGGAAAGATTACATATACGCTGTGACACCGCTTTTCGAGGACGCCTTAATGGACCGGGATTTGGTTCATCGACAAACCGCTTGTGCCGCCATCAAGCATATGGCGATCGGCGTTTTTGGGTTCGGGTGTGAGGACGCGTTGATCCACTTGGTCAATTATGTATGGCCGAACGTATTCGAGACATCCCCACACGTCATCAACGCTGTGATCGAAGCATTGGAAGGATTGCGAGTCGGACTGGGACCATTAAAACTCCTACAATATGTCATGCAGGTACGTTCTATTTGTACAGTGAAAACTTTGTAAAGGAGTTGATCATGTTTTTCAAAACAAACATTTATATATATGGGCGGTAACTTAAGGAATATGTTGACTCTTTCGCTGTATAATATCCTAATACAAAAGATATTTTTGTTCCAAACAAGCCACAAGACGTTCTTCACCGCTCAAATTCCTTATGAAGATAAAGATATAAAGACAATCTGATATTATTGAACGAAAAAACATCCAAACTTTTCATATTCATGTTTCATTTAATAGGTTTCTTTTCATTCTTCTTTTCAGGGTTTATTCCATCCTGCTCGAAAGGTCCGTGACGTGTATTGGAAAGTATACAATAGCTTATACATTGCTTCACAGGTAAATTATCATCTTTTTTTTTAACTTTCTTTAGTTATTTTACTTTTCATTGAATCTGTTAGCAATTGAATTCTTCAAATCTAGATTATATATATTATTGAATATTGAAAAATAACTGATTAAAATAACAAATGTACTTGAAATACATTGTGGTTAAATTCGACTGGAATTTACCTTTGATACAGAGGTATATATCAAAATACCTTAATAATGCTTAAAATCATTGTTTTCGTTATGCAAAGTGACGACAGGGAATGTAAAGATTCTTAGCTTCTTGTTTAAAAAGTGAGAAGGCTGATATAAGACTGGTGAAGCTATGTATGATATACTCTTGGGTATTTAAATTCTATCTATGAGTTGTTTAATTTTTATTTTAGGACGCTTTAGTGGCTGGATACCCTTCGATTCCGAATGATGGCGAAAACGGTTTCTTACGGAACGAGCTCCATTACATTTTATGAAAATAACTTTTTTGTTTACTTGTTTTTAATTGAAACCAAACAAAAAATGAAAACGTAGGGCTGGAAGAGTCGTAATATACATAGTGTATACAGAGCGTTGGTATGAAGTAATGTTGGCTGGTACAACTGGAACCAAGATGACGTGAAAACGAGACATTGATAGAAAAAAAGACTTAATCCTGTGAGGACGAAAGGAGGCTTTTGACAAGCCATGACTAGGTTGATGTTTAACAGCGTAGAGTATACGTTGACCAACCAACAATTTAAGATTACACATGTGTAAAAATGGTTCGATATGACTTATTTTTTTACAATTGGTTTTATTTTGACTGTTTAGAATGTCATCAATAGTCAATAGAATTTTTTTCCATTTTACAAACTTGCCTCCTTTTCATAAAGTATCACAGGTGGCCTCCTTTTCATGTGGCTACGAATCCTAATAGACATTGTTATTATTCGAACTTTGTGTAATTTCTTTAATAGCAGTTGTACAGAAAGAAACTTGTTGTAAATAGGATTTTGTCGTCATAGAAACCTAATGAAAATGAGGCCGTTTTGTGCGAACAAATGTCTATGAAATGTCATTTTTGATATTGTCATTCTTTGTATTTGATTAATCCGTGATGTTAATGATGTGTAATTAACTTACAGACGAAAGAATTATAGATTTTACGTATTTTTGTTTTTTATGAAGTCTTCATGCCAAAATTTCCTCAAAAAGTTGTTCAATTAAATGGTTTTGAATATTATGCGACTTAGTGAGAGGATAAAAATTTACGAAAGTCGGACATTTTTGTAGCCAATTCTTGCCTGTGCTTTTTTCGGCAAAAATATCGTGACAAATATGGGTTGCTACCAGCACAGAAATTATATAAAAAATATTTTTACAATCGGAAAAGTAAAGTTTCAAGTAGATATTTTATAGATACTCCTTTGTTGCGCATCAAAAATCTATGCTTGTGAGTGAAATTGGTAACCATATTGTTAAGTAAATAAAAGTCACAGGCTACTGGGCTTCCTTGTATACTTCATATGCAGAGAAAGTTTCGTTTTTCGTTGGCCCAAATTGAACTTGACCATATGAATTTTAAGGACAATATTGACGTGTGAGGTATCATCTGCTTATCTAGTTAAGGATACGATACCCAAGCCCAAGCTATCTGTGTTTTCTCTTAACTTATTTACATGAATTAATGGCCCAAACTAGACGTCCATGCCGAATCGCCTGTTTTCCGTGCTCGTTTATATTCATCATTAAGTTTCAATTACATCACCATCTGGGAACTGAGGAAAAAGAGTCTAGCACTCTTAATAATATATATTTTAATTTCGAAATTATTGACATGGCTCAATATTTCCAGTCAATGATTTATTTGACCTGACAAAACAGTGAACAGTTTCGAAATTGAGCGACATCTTGTTTATTTTGTCATAACGAGCTGAATAGTCAAACATCTTTCGATTGCATTAAAAACGGGCTGGTGCTGGGTCGCTAACGAGCCAGCATTGAGCCAACCCACCTCATATAATTAGGCCCTAAAACAATCGAGCCGAATTGGTTCCGCCCAAAAGATAGTTTGTACGATTCCCTTATCCCTTTGAGAAGCATAAAAATGATCTTCAAAACCTTTGCTGTTGATGCTATCAAACACACTCATCATCATCAAGGTAAGTTTTTTAATAAACTTTTTTAACACTTCCGGCCCTATTTTTTGGAATGTATTGCGCACATTCCTAAAGCTAGCTCAGAACTAGGTTTCCTACTCCCTTAACAGGTAGGTATTTGATGAACAAAGTATAATTTAATCAAATCTCTGTTCTAATTTTCTTTTGGAAGATCATACACTGTCAGGAAATGTTTTTTCGTTTTAAGGTTAGCCAATGTTCCTGTACCTTTTAAATTAAGAAAAAAAGAAGCTGAATTTTTATCTGGAAATTCTTTAAGTTAAAGAGGAATTTACTGGTTCCAGGTGTTTGTATGAATAGAAACTACCAAAATTGCCTAAACGAAGAAAATCTTTCTTAGAAGAGGATCTTTTTCACATCAAAAAATTATTTTTTGCCTTTATTTCATAGCATCAAGCCCCTGACAGAGCGTTAGATACCCAAGAACCAAAATTTACCATTATCTACAAGGGCACGATGGTTTTTAACTTTCTTGCATTTTTTCGATTTTTGAGGATTTAGAAATTGCACAATGGTCATTGAAGAAAACTCTTCAAAGTCAGGGTAAGTCCTGCAGGGCGTTTATATGTGCACGTGCGCTTCTATAATGTTGCAACTTAGATTGGAAATGCTTTTGAAATTTTCTACTTGTTTTTCAAGCAAAATTTAATACATTTTCACGATCGATCGATCGGTTGTCCTAAATTTCATTGCCTGTTTAACCTTATTTCTTCTTACTATGCTCTTCTAAACCATGCTTAGAATTACCAAATAATTCACCACTTCTATTCTTGGCTTTTTTATTAGTAGTGATATAGTTCTTGTTATATTTTTATCTAAATTGTGAGCGTTAGATTTTTCGAAGGTCATTCCTAAATTTGGCCCTCGTATCCTTAAAAATTACTTAGGAAAAACGTGCACTGCCAATTTACTTCGGTAGGTCAACAATACTTGGGTTTTTAAATTGAATAAAAATGTTCGACCATCTATTTGAAAATAAAAAGCGCAAAAAAATTTATTGTTTAAATCGGTGAAGATTTCTTGTTAATCTCATAATTAAATCGCAACAAAATTTTTTGTAGCATGTGTTGTTTCTTATAAACAAGAAGTGAACTTTGAAAAATATACGTTGGATGTTATCAACAAATAGAAAATAGTATAATAAGGGTGGGAAAAGCGTCAGATATCTCATACAAAAGAAAAAAAAATTCAAAGGAAGACCTGAACTCGAATCAGACTATTTGAAATAGTTGCCCCTTTTTTCTTTGCTTCCTTATTAATAGCTATTTTTTATTTTCCTGTTTTCCGTTCTCCTCAGAAAAAGCATTTTGCGGCAAATTAGATATTTTTGTTGCAAAATAGGTCTGTTTGATAGAATAGCTGCGAAAATGCCTTTTTCTCACAGCGTGTACTTATTCTTGTAAATTTTTGCAAGGCTTCATAAGCTTGACTGCTCGTGAGAGATAAGGTCGAGTAGGGGGGCTGAAGTTGCGGTAAGTTTTTCAATTTACGTACAAAAACTCACGGAAGTTTTTTCTTTTTTACTTTTCTTTAATGGTTTTAAAAAACTATCAACATTTTTTAATTTTACAATCAATAAAGCAACAATCAAAATTCTTCATTATTTTGTTGTTATATCATTGTTATTATTTTGAAAGTATTAAGCTTTATTATATCTTATAAACTTACGAGGACTTTATTAAAATGCCAATTTATAATTTTTTTTAAAAGAATTCATTTCAAGGTTGATTTTCTTTAAAACAGTTCTCGAGTTCTTGGTCTTCGTGTGGTTAGCTCTCTTGGGAGCCTTCCAAGGTATGGATTCATCTAGGAAAAAGTTTTTTTATAATCTCAACTATTTCATGTAAATAAAAAAACAGTATTTCACTGACAAAATAATGAAAGAAAAAATAACATTTAAACCACTTCTAATGAAATGAGTAATGTATAAAGTCGATACTTTAAATTTTAAAATCCTCTCTGACTTTCTTTTTTTATTTGATAGTCTTTATGTATTTCTTTTATCCTTTTATCAATATAGGACTTTAACTTTCATTGCAAATTATTAACAGCAGCCTAAACTTTATAAAACTAACATTAATATAAATCCCAAAGTAATGAAGCTAGCAGCATAGAGACGTTCACAGTACCTATTCTTCGCTATTTTTGAAAAAGGAATATAACTGTTTTTTAAATATATTGTATATGCTATTTAACTCTTTCTTTATCAATATTGATCAACTAATCAATAAACAATAGTCGCAAATTGGATTTAAAAGCCCTCTCCCGCCTTTTTTGATTGCAGATTTTCATCCACGAAGCGCTCACCCAATCCTAAGTATCGTCACCAAGTCAGGGACGTTCATCTGTCAAAGTTCGGTACTAAATTCTAGCAGAAATCGCACTTCATCGTTTGGCACCAAGATGTTTGACGAAAGTAGTGATGAGCGTCCGGTTTATTACAATATCACCTTGGAAACCATACAGAATTTCTTGTTTGGAAGGAAATTAACAACGTGGCAGGACCCACAGAAATACTCGAGTAAAAGTAAGCTTTCTTTGATATTAGTTGGATTTTATTTCAATTGAGTTTGCAAGGGGAGAATTTTCGGGCCTTTTTTTGGGGGGAATATTATGGCATCTGAAATCAGCCTGATTTTCATGTAACAATAATTGGTGGTTTCGCAAATATAATCGTCAAAATCTGCAAAAACTTATGAGCCACATTTTTTACAGAACAGCTAAAATCAGATGATTTTTCACAATATCGAGAGTAAAGGATATGTCCAATATGTCGCTGAATTATTATTATAAGATCTTTAAAACGTGCTTGTAAGATTTGTTTAAAATCTATCAAAATAAATTTCACCAGTTTTGTAATTTGATCCGTCAAAATTTCTTCATGTAATTTTTGTAATTATGTAATTTTTCGGTTTCCTAAGTTGAGGAGATGAACCAATTTCAACATGCTGAGTTAATTGATTCGTTATCAGCAACAATGCCAAGTCAATTGAGAATCGAATCATCTACAATACCTGGTCAAAGTCTCGGTGTGTTCTCATCAGCATGGATTAAACAAGGGACAAAGATGGGACCGTTTACTGGTCGGTTGGTTGGAAAAGATGAACTATTCAAACAAAATTCGAAATACGTTTGGGAGGTAGATTATTGTTTGTCGTTTTTGTTGTTATAGTTTGATTTGTATTGCTACAGTTCTTTGGTTTGCAGGATCGTCCTGTCGATAAACCTCGTGCGTTTCTGAATTATGACGCATTAAGTGCTTGAATTACCTTACACGTGGAGACAACTTTTAAGGTGCAGTGTTTGCTGTTTTTTCAATTTCTTTAAAATCTCATTCATTGTATTTTAAAGTTAGCGTGATGTCAATCGGAGAAATCGCACAATTTTTATGTTGAATTGTTGAATAAACAAGCCAAAAGCTACTGAACGCGTTGAAAGCGGAACTTTGGGTCCTAAGCTAAGCACCTCATTCAACTGGACAATGAATCAAAAGAATTTTGGAGAGAGAAAAAATTGTTCTCTTCAGTATGCTGTTTTAGTATTTAAGATTTTCTCTCTATACTTGTGAACCGTTTACCATAACATATTTAATCTTAAAATCTCCATCTCACTAGGTTTTTGACGCGAATGGTCGGGTCAGCCATTTCATAGACGGTGAAGATGAGCTAGATCGTAACTGGATGTGTTACATACAGTGTGCTCGTAGTGATCAGGAGCAAAATCTGGAAGTAGTCCAACATGCTGATACTAATTTATATTACTACGCTTTGAAAGACATCCCACCGAATCAGGAATTGTTGGTTTGGTATAGTTCATCGGTAGAGACTTTCCTGGGAATTCCACAAAGTGGTCCAATAACTACAGAGAAGTCTACTCCCAAACCATATAAAGATACTGGTAAGATCTCCAAAATTTTCATGGTCAGTAAATAAATTTGATCGCGTTTATGCATTTAAATTTCTGACTTTGAGAATAACAGTTGTGTTTTTTTTCTTGAATCTGGCTTTGGCAAATTCAATTCCATACAAAAATTAGTAGTTTTTTGTTGAGCAGTAGTTGAACTAGTAGAATTGGATGTATTTTTTCATATTGTAAATTTTAAGTTCCGTAGAATTTCTACTGTCAACGTTTTATACATATGAATAGAAATAGCCCACCATTCATAAACCTATTAAAATGTTGTAATTTTACTTCATACTTGTTTCTTTAGATCCAAGTCAGATTCCAGGAGGTTCTCGATTGAAATGCACGGTATGTAGACGAGGGTTTAACTCTCGAAGTAACTTACGATCACATATGCGCATTCACACGTTAGAGAAACCGTTCCATTGTAAATATTGCAAGAAAGCATTTAGCCAATCATCGACGTTGCGGAACCATGTTCGCCTTCATACCGGTGAAAGACCGTACAGGTAAGGGTAGTAAGACTTGAACAAATTCTTGACTTCTAATTCAAACTTTTTAGCTGAAAATGCAACATTTTAATAACATTAAGTAATTTTTTATAACTTTCGATAGGAAGTTCAACGCTTTAGCTACCGGTATATATTTGAATATAATCTTCGCTGCCTAGGGACTGCTTCCTAAAGCAAGAACCGTGAAACTGCTTGCTCTCTATCCAAAAGTCCAGTACCGAAAAAAGAACTTTTGTTGTCAATTCACATCGGCAGTTAAAGGGTTATCTTTTTGTTTTGGAAATATTTTTTGGAAATTTATTCTTGCGAATTTGGTCTTAAGGGCTCGCAGGAAAATAAAATAAAAGTATCTAAAGACGGGAGCAAATGCGTCAAACTGTTAATCAAACTCCATCAAACTCGCGAGTTTGATGAAAAGTTTGACGCATTTGAGATGAACCATCAAACACAATTTTTTTTCGAAAAATGAGAAAAGAAGAAAATAATCGTGATTGATGGTCCATCTCAAATGCGTCAAACTTTTCATCAAACAAAATTGGTTCATCAAACCAAGTTTTGATGTTTGATGGCTGTTTGACGCATTTGAGTCAAATTCCATCAAACAGTTGTTTTATTATCACTGCGCTGAGTGCAAAACATAGACGATGGAGGGTCTTTCAAACGTTTTGACATTCGAATATTTGATTTCGAGACAAACAAAACAAACGTTTTCAGTGTGCCAATAAGTGCAGTGAAACAACCTTTCTGAAAAAATGTCATCATTAGAAAACCAAAATGAGGTTATAAAAAATGTCCATTTGGAACATTTCTCGGAACCCAAATCGATCTTCTATTTTTAGTTCTTTTATAATATTGTTGAAGTATCCCTTTTCTTCTCTACGTTTGATCCAATTACGTGTTTTTCCTTGGTGAGGCTTTTCATCATCGGAGTCCATTAGCTCGCTCAACACAACAAGTGTTGTTAAATCAGCCGCCGCCATTCTGTATTTTTGAAAATGAATGGGTCCTAGATAATTCGAATGTTTTAATGAAACGTGTTTGATGAGTTGACGCAAATGTAAAATTCGATTTCATCAAACATTCGAAGTTTGATGAAACTTTCATCAAACAGTTTGATGACTTGTTTGATGAACAGTTTGACGCATTTGCTCCCGTCTTAAGCTAAATATTTAAAAAAATAAATATTTCTCATTTATTTAGTGACGTCATTGTGACGCCATCATATCCCGGAAGAGTTTCTCCAATAATGATTAATACACATAAGGATTCGTAAAATGAATCCCACTCTGAATAGACATATATTTCCCACGCTGGCCCTCGTTTTCAGCTAAAAAGTGGCAGAACGATAGAATTTTAAATTTGATTGGCTTTACTTTTTACGTGTGAATTTGTCTGTTAGTTGGTAAAGTACATTCAAGAAGTTGTTTGCCGTTCTTACCAGTTCTTAAAGGAAATATATATGCAATTGTGAGGGGACCCTTTGTGAGCTTGTGATACGCACCCATTGGTTTCGCTTCTTGACTGCACATTCTTTAACACTTCAGCCCACAATTCAAACTAAAGTTGCCTTTTTTTCCAAAAGAGGAAAGATAGACATTGACCATAATTCCTTAAAATAACGAAAATTAGCACAATTTTTGAAATTCTGTAACTAAGAAAAGGATTATTCTACAATTCCGTCTCATTCATGTGGGAAATTTGTAGATAACGATGAATTAATTATGGTTCCCAGGCTAAATGAAAGAGATTTTATCAAACATCTAAAACCGCAAGGTGCCAATAATAAATTGTTGTTAAAATACCCCGTTCCGTTTATTTACGGATATCCACAATATATGCCTTTTTAACGGGGATTAAAAATTCCTTATTAGGGACTTATTTTTTTACTTGGGAGATTAGCACGAGACAATCTCCCTTGAACTAATCCGTTCCATAATAGCTTTTGGTTTTCTAGTTTCTTTCCTGGGATTAGGTTTTTGTTGAGACCCGTATTCAATAATTTCCTAGTCTTATTTAAATTAATATTGATAAAGAATAGAATACACTTTTCCCCGACATACAAGAAAGGATTAATCCATTTCTAATCCGCGCTAAACTGTTTAGAAGTTATTACATATTTCTGCCTCACTTAGGTGGGTGAAATGTTGTCACCCACTGCCCTTACTTTTGAAATCTCTACTGACATATCACAGAATATGGAACCTAAGTGTGAATGAGGAAGATATAACCTTTTTCCGTACCAATAAAATTATTAAATGCACTGTTCGCCTGATACATACGAAGTTTTTAGGTGATAGGGTAAAAAATTGGACAATTTTTTCGCACTCTAATCTCTGAAATGTTTCCCAACAACTTCACTTTTGGTCTGTTGTTTCGTCCAAGAAGTAAAGAAAAACTTCTGAAGTCTATGCAGGGTCGTGAGGTGGGTTTGATCCTAGATATTTCAGACTTGGTACTTTTCCAGCAAGATACAACAAAACTCAAGCATTCTGTCGGTTGTTTCGTTTTTTATTTGGAGTTTGAAATGCTGACTTCAGCAAATAGTCAGTATTGGTTCCACTCGAACTGACACGCGTTAAACTTCGCAAAATCTTTTAGTGAGACGATAGAAAAATTGAAAAACGAAAGTAACGCCATCCGCGGTTGTTTGAGGAAGAGGAAAAAAGATATGGGTTGTTGGAATACTTTTCAGAGATTAGGGTACGAAACAACTGCTCTCATTACCATCTTTTTAAAAACACTGCCCCTAATCCGTCAAAATGAGTCCTGACGAAATGACAAATGGGTTTGCACTTGGGTCAATTTGCAAAAGTTTTTAGCTCGCCTCGCACTAATTTCTTGCATGCTAGTTATACGATTACCCTCTTAATTATTATCATTTTTAGCTGTGGAGTATGCAATATGGCCTACTCACAATTAGCAGGACTACGAGCTCATCAAAAGAGCGCCCGTCACCGTCCACACGCCAAATTGGCAGAACGTGGATTCAAGCATCAACACCAACAACGATTCACTCCTATAAAGACCAGTATTTACGACGTGTGAAATAGGTAAGGAAAAATTGAACGATTCGAACAATGAGATAACATATGGAAAAATTTTTACTGATGATTTTTAGTGATACTGATGAATGTGAGCAGAATTAAACTGCGTAAAGTGGAA
>JAUBWS010081410.1:0-12532 GCA_032270445.1 Darlingtonia californica
GATAGTTTCATGGTGTGGGGCTCGAACCAGGAACCTTGCGATTCGCAGCTGCGACCTTTAACCACTCGGCCACGGCTTCCTTGAAAATAAATAATGGGGGCCTTTAGCTCGGGGGCGGGTGTAAAATTGAAGAATCAATACGTGTCCTTCCATTAACTAGACACCTGGTAAGAGTACCAAATGAACTATGGAACATTTGTCAAGATTACCTACAAATATATTCTACTGTCCTTGATAGGTAAGTTACCCAAACAGGGATATAAGAACAAAATGTCCATTACTCTAGGTATGTATTTTCATGTTTAAAAAAATGGAAGGGAGTTAACAGTACGTTTACATAAGGATTATGGAACCAGACAATTTTGTTGGTCCTTTGGACCGTCGATTCATCTTCTGGTGGACCCATTTTGGTCTTACTTTGCCGTAATAACCAACGATAGAAAAACTTCCGCGATAGCCAAAATAGTACGGTGTCTTTCCTCCAATCCATTCAAGAGCTTTATCACAGATACCGATTCTAAAGTAATTTGTAGCTTCATCTTGAACTGCACCAAGTACAATAGTACTACAAGAAAAAGAAAAAAATACTTTATTGCATGACGATTTCGCAGCATATTTCGCAGTTCAGCATTGCCATATTTCGTGATATATCGATTTCACGGTTTTCTGAAAATATCTTTATTTAAACATCTCAGTTAGCAAAAAACGCTTTTTCAACGTTCAAGTGACGTTAAGAATGCCTTAAAATTAATTTTAGCAATTTACATTTACATTGGTGGATTTTTCGTTGTTTGGTCAAGACGACATTTCGAGTCGAGACATTTTAATGTCGCGGAACACAAGAATCAGGTTAGCCAACCTACATCTATTACTTCAGCTAAATTACTGTTACTACTTCATAAGTCTGCATACGGGGAGTGGTAATAAAATGAACTACCAAGTCATTTAAGGTCTTTTTTCCTGTTCTAGCTGGCTAGCTACCTAACGAAACATTGATATACTATCTCACTTACAAACCACATGCAAAAAAAGCAACCTTATCAACTTTATCAATTCTTTTTCTTGCTCTACCTGCCTAGCCATCTTATTGAAAATAGCAATCTTCACTTACACGTAAAACAGCACATAAAGAAAACCTCACCTTGATCCTATCCCCCATATGTAGCTTTTAAAAAAGTCAAACTAAAATTCTACTGATTTGTGCCATCAACACACTACTACTTAACAACTCAGCCACCAGTCTTCCACTTTAAAACCCAACAAACCTGGAATGGTTTTGGCCTTCCTAATTATTTGTGAGTTCAATTCTTGAGTGACAAATGATCAAATTTTTGTCTGTTATTTTCTTTGAGAAAGAAGGTTCGTATAATAGAGGTAGAGAGAAAGAAAGCGAAATTTTTATAAATGGAGTAATTAATTATATATCAATTCAGTCAATTTTGATAGTTAAGTATCTATTGTGGAACGTATTTTATTTGAATTTCTTATAAAACATCAATAAAAACGTTTGAGGCTGAAAGACAGTCAGAAAATAAGCACATCCAGCCTCAGCTGAAACTTAGAAGTTCTTATAAAGAAACGTGCATTCGCATATCCAACTATCTGATCCAAATAAGCTGCACTGCTACAAGAAGCCTGAAAACTATAATATGATGAAATAATGTGTTAGAATATTCATCTAATACTGCATTGCTTTGATAGCACCTTTTTCAAATCCGAAACATAAAATATCATTTTATCTGACATGTTTTTCCAGTCTCGGCTGATTACAGGTTATTATGTATATGTTTTCCGGCTTTTCCAGGTTTTTTCCAAAATAACCTATTTTCCAGCTTTTCCAGCTCTGTTGGCCACCCTGTTATGTTTCAGGGTATATCAACCTTGCAATTTCCATGCAATAGAGTAAATACAGTTTTTAACTCGTTAAGTACCACTGTCCTCAATCGAGGATGGAAGCTCATACATTTCTGTTTAGAATTCTATTGTGCCACAATCTATATTGCATGTTTCGACTGGTTGTAACTTGTCTGAATCCCGTCCAAAGGAAATAATTTTTACATTCCTTTCGTCAAAAATATATCAAAATTATTCCGATTTCTATCATCATGAATCGGTTTTGCATTCAGGTATTACAACTAGTAAAATAAGCTTGCACTTACCCATCTGGTAGATGGCTTAACCATGTTATGGCTTTGACACATCCACTATGATCACCGTGCCAATCGTAATTTGTACTTTCAATCAAATGACCTATGTAAAGTTGAAAAGTATTTTTTTGTTATAAAATTACTGGATAGTTGAAATTAATTTTTCGTATCTGATGAGGAACCCCGTTTTGAGATACAATCACCACTGTAGAATTCCACTTCGTTTTCCCTCTATCTGGAATGTAATTCTCACAACTGTTTTTCCCTACCGAGTGTTATGTTTTTGTGACTTACTTTTTCCTTATTTTTTTCCTTATCCTATCGAATTCCGTTATTCGCAATAGTTTTTTTTTAAATCCCATTTGAGAATTATAAATTTCAATATATTATACGCTTTGTCTTCAGTTGTTTCATGAATCAACTTATGAGTTCCATAGTTTAGACTAGAATATCACTTTTTTGTAAACCCTAGGTCAATCAAACGCTTTTATGTTTCCCGTGGCTTTTTATTTGCGCTTTTTTTATCTCCGTTACATATGGACGGACTTTAGACTCGAACCCTTGATGGGACTTTGTACTTTAAGAGCGACCGGTTATAAATTCTAAATCCCCTTTAATTAAAATATTATGTTTAAAAAAAAAGTAATTCGCTCCATCTTGCTATATTGAATCAAGAATACTCTAAAGTTTGCGGCTCATGCAACAAGGAGCAGCCTGTCATAATCTGAAAAATTGGAATTAAGAACTATACTGAGCGTTAGTGCAAGCTATTAGCCACTTTCTGAAATCACAGCGGCAATCGTGATGGCAACTAGAGAGCACTGTTTAACGTCGAAACATACGCATTTCAAATTTGTCATTTGCGGGAGGGTCTGAAACAGGCTAGTGTAACTAGAAATTTCACGTGAATTACATTACAACCAACCTGTTTTCGCGTTCAATGCAACAAAATTGATTCCTCTTCTATGTTTACTATAGTCTTTTCCATTAACAAGAATAGTTGCATATCCTGCACCTTGTCGTTTACCAGGGTCTTCTAAACCTTCTGATTGAATTTCATATTGTATCGTTGTCCTAGAAATATCGAAAGCTTGTCACTAATATACCATTCAATAAATACTACGTTCTACGTTGATTTTTTGCCATGGCAATATTGTTACCCCTGAATCATGTAGTGCTATCCTGGAATAGGTAAGGAACCGGATGCAGCGCATACTTGGTAAGTCACTAGATGTAGCGGCGTAAGCTAAAAAAGGCGCAGCGATGGAGAGTGTCCGTACTGCACTCGGAGTTGAAGAAATAAAAGTAATAATCTTTTCCTTTCTTGTAATTCCCGTACGGCACTTATATCCGATTTACCCGTTTCAGATTATATTTCCATTTTCTCGGTTCTTTCGGAAAGGAAACTGCTAGCGAGTCTTACTTGAACTGGACTGTATGAAGCCAGGAGGCTGTGGTTCCCTAGCTAAGATTTCCAGAGTTTCTCTATACTTTGATGCCAAATTAATAAATGGAGAATTTCATTTCAAAGGTTGAATGAAAACCTTGTTGAACCTTGTTTACAACATTTGAAAAATTTCAATTCGATGGATTTTACAGCGACACTGTGAAAAAATATTGCAACGTAGAATTGAGGCGGATTGTTGTTATTTTTTACTACAAAATAACAAAGTAAAATGAATATTTGATCAAAAATCTATTGTCAGGTGTTAGGTGCACTATTTATTTCGAAATTTAGTAGGGAAAATTGACTAATTAGAAAAACTAGCCGGGGAAAATTGACTAATTTTAAAATCTAGCTGGGGAAAAGTGACTAATTTTAAAATTTAGCCGGGGAAAACTGAATAATTTTTCAAAAGTGACCAAATTTTCCCCGGCGTAATTTTCACTCGATTTTTTTCCCCAATAAGGTAAAGGTGAATGTTTTAAACTAAATTCAAGTTCATACGTTAATTTGATATTTCCTGACAATGTTGTCGGTCCTCTGCCGGATCCCATTTTCTTTTGTTTGACCCAGGATACCACAGCTTTTCCTTTGTATCCAGCGATTGCGAATGATCCTCGATATTCATTTTGGAATGGTTTGCTACCACCAATTGACTGAAGGAAAGTGTCGCAAACTCCATAAAGAAAATAATTGGTCGCTTCATCCTGGTATGCAGCCAAGATGATTGAGCTATATAAAAGTTAATGGGATCAAATAAACCCTTACAACTCAACCTTTTTAAAAGATTTTCCTAGATTTTCCGAGATTTTTTTAACACTAAACAGAAAAAGGTTGTCTATCTGGCAGGCTAGGTCGTGTTCATACAGGAACAAAATCTATGTGTAAGAGAGTCTTTTTTAACACTCTCCCCGCTTAACCCCGCTTAAGGCAAGCGGCTATAAAATATTGAGCGAAACGGACAAGACGCAATGTAAGTCTGATACAATGGATGGATTCTCAAAGTAGAAATCTTAATAGCTACTGCTCCGAAAACCCCTAGTTTTTTAACACTTATTCAACTGGCTATTTGCGTTGGATTTGTGAATTTTCAAACTTTTCGACGGTTTTTTATCCTTTTTGTTGGAAACGCCACTAACGCGACTACGTAATACAATGGGTATGCACGAATTAGCTTCGAAAAGTACTTGAAACGATTGATCGGAAAGGAATTGAACCCACGAGCTTCTGCAATGAAAATCGACAAATTCACTCTTAATATCTTACTGATCAGGTATTTGGAAAAGCCATTGTACTGCTCGACTACACCCAAGATAATCACCATGCCAATCAAAAGATGCTGTCGAAACGATTGACCCTATTAAAGAAACAAACAAAAATATATGATATTAACCCTTAGCGCGAGCTCGAATTTTTAAAAAAATTCTTAACCTTTTTCAAAATTTAAACTTGCACCCTTATGCGTACTAATTTTTGCGTGTATTTATTTTCGCGAGTCAAAATATTTTGCATTTTGCTTGTATTAATTTTTGCGAATTCGAGAGGTTTTTGACCAAAATTACGCTAACTTGGGACAATTTTGGTAAAATCTATATTTCGCGTGTATTAAATTTTGCAAAATTCGTAAACATTTTTACACGCCAAAATTAGTACGCTTAAGGTATTTAAGTTTGGTATGAAAAATCTCGTTTTATGGACTGTCAGAAATATGCAAGTGTACTCTAATGATTAAGAAACATACCAATGCGTCATAATTTTACATATCCACAACACACTGTTCTTTCAACGCCAGGCAAATGAAAAAGATATTGGTCGATTCTGTAGAAATCTTTGGGGTACTAGCCTTAGAAATCGATGGGTCTGTGCCGCCTGAGGCTCAAAAACCATACACTATTTTTGAAAATTTCCTTCAAAATTCGAACAAAACTCAAAAGATTTATTCAAATCAATTTTTATTCTCAAATGTTACTTCTATAATAATACCTTTGAAATGTATCTACCTGTTTTAGCATTTACTGCAACCAAGTTAATTCCCCTTTGATGTTTACTATGATCTTTCCCATCAACAAGGATAGTTGCGTATCCACTGTCTTGTCGTTTTCCAGGGTCATTCTTACCTTCTGAACGAATTTCGTATTGTATTCCCCCTG
The DNA here is from genome assembly GCA_032270445.1 of Darlingtonia californica. Lineage (NCBI taxonomy): Eukaryota > Viridiplantae > Streptophyta > Magnoliopsida > Ericales > Sarraceniaceae > Darlingtonia > Darlingtonia californica. Next base: position 5,742 of record JAUBWS010081410.1, read on the forward strand.
TAAAAAAGATTGCAGTTTTAGCTCAACATTTTACAGTTTTTGACATCCCCAGAAAATACAGGCTACGATTTAAAAATTATTCAATTGGCCAACATTCTGACCAACATTCTGACCAACTACGTTGACCAACATGTTTGCTTTGGTCACTAAAATTTTGTTTAATGTTGGCCAACATCTATTAAATTTTTTATAAATTTTGACTAACAACATTTCATGTTGGCACGGTTTACTATACTATGGTGGCCGGGGAGTATCATGATACGTTTGCAATGTAACAGCGAAAGTAAAGCCAAACTTCAAGTCAAACTAAAAGTTAAAGTCAAACAAAAAGTGAAATTGAAAGTCAAACTGAAATCAAAAATGAAAGTCAAGTCAGATTCAAAGTCAAAGTCAAATGATGATATCCCTCGGCCAACACGTGGCCGACGAGTATCACTGGTAGTACCCCTCAACCTCTAGCGGTTTTTTAGATATCTTTTGGACCACTCAGTGTTTTTTAATGGATGTCATTAAGTGTGCACTAAATCTTATTTGTCATCTTTTGTCAAAATTTCATCATGATGTCATCATGACGTCATTACGTCATCAAAAATTGTTGTTGTTTTTATTTCGATATTCGTAATTTCAAATCCTCGATAATGAAGGTTTAGAACTCTTTGGGAGATATTGCCTTGAAAAAGGTCTATTTTGGTAACATTTTGTAAAAACCTTGTTCCCAGGCCTTTTTTGATAAAAAAACAAAACGCAAATAAAATTTAGCTTTAACGACCAATTTGAAATTTTGCTAATCACATGTAATTATTATGACGACAGACATAGAACAAAGGAAAATAAGTCGCTTTGTTTGTGCAAGTCACCCAATTGACAGTATAGAACAAATTTGAATATGATTACAATTTAAAATTAGGCCAACTTCGTTACCAGGGCCTATTTTCGCTTTTTGATATGTTGATGGCGCGAGAGAAGAAAGTTGCTTTAGAAAGTCCTTGCTACAAGTTGTAGCAGTGAAAGACAATTTATCAGAACAACTTTGATAGAATCTTACTTTCTGCACATTCCTTGATAGATGTTGATCCTACTTGTTTTGTAACTTTACCATTCGGGCAAGAAATACAAGATTTGCTTCCTGTCAATGGTTGGTATGTTGCTAGTGGACATGCAAAGCAAGTCTCCACACCATTATCAGAGTAGGTTCCTGGTTCACATATAGCTATAAGAAAACAATTTTCACTACAATTTTTGATTTTTGCCCGAAAAGCAGGATTTGTACAATTTTGACACAAAATCAATAATAATTGATGTTGCAAAATGAATATATTTAAACTTTAAGCTCACAATTATTTGTGATCATGCTAATAGTGAGACAATTTTGAAAATGAACTCACCTAGGCAGTCGTCGAGGTCAGATGCCTTTTGACCTGTAGTTGTTTTCCCAATAGAACATTTTTTACAGGACAGTGATCCTTCGACGTCTTGGTAATAGCCTGTGTCGCAAACTTCACATTTTCTGCTTTCACTCTTGTAGTATGTTCCAATTGGGCATTTCACTGTATTGGAAACAACGACAACAAATAAATTATTTTCTAAGTAAATTTTGATAGCAATTTTTTATCAAGTGATTCCAAATAATAAAAAACTTTTACTATCCATCCTTATGACATACAGTATTTGAAGCTAATTTACTAATCCATGGTAATTCAGAAAAATAGAAAGCTGAGTCTAGTGCAATCGTCATCTATGTTCTCGCCTCCAATGCTAGTTTTGTTTAAACTTGCGACTTTGCTTTTGAACTCATTCTGAGAACTGTTAACGACCCCTTTCTTACCAAAGAGTTAGGAGAAACAGCTTGACAACTTTAACGCAAACTCATTTTGCCACGGAGAAGCAGATTAAAAACAATGTAAAAGCAATGCTTTAGCAATACTTAATAAACAGATTTATTTGTCTGATTTGTAGAGCGCACGGAGCATTAAGCTTCATACGGTCAAGGTCCTCAACGGGTCTTAATATTTGCCCTCTTATCATGGTAAATCATAATAAAGCTAAAATCCCTGCCAGGAAGAATAATACAGCATACTCTCGATAAGTGGGACTTTGAAGGGACCAAGCAAAATGTACAGGGAAATAATAAAAAATGCCCAACTTAGCGAATGTACCAGTTATTCGAAGTGTTTTGTATTAAATAGGCTTTGAAGTAACCAGAACTAGTAGTCCCAATTAGCGAATGTTGTTATAGGGATTTGTATGAAGTCCCACTTTTCCAGGGTCCCACTTATCGAGATACTGTACAGTACACTTCCGATAACTCGAACCTCCAAAGGACCAAGAAGAACTGTTAAACTTACTTAGCAAATGTTCGAGTTATCGAGAAATGGGTTCGTGTAAATGAACGTTTGAGTTATCCAGAGTTCGAGTTATCGTATTTTCAACTTTATCATGCAAGTTTATTTTAAAAAGATGAAGAAATTTACTAACAGCATTTGACGCCAGTTGATCCAGAAAGTGTATCATATTCATAGCCTGGTTCACAACTAATGACTGCACTTTTGGTTTTAACTGAAGTCGAATAATCATTCAAAATACGTGGAGCAGCATTTTTCACCTAAAAAAAGAAATATATTGTACAGCTTATTCGCATGAAACATTATTTTGGAACTTTGGCCAGGTAGATCGGGCGATGAGTTTAGAAAGCAAATTTCGAGACTTTCAGTTTTGAAAAGTTCAAACTACTGTTTATTTCATAATGTTCCCTAGGCTGGACCCTCTTTCATGACAGTTTTGTAGAAATGAAGAAGTGATCCTGGTCACGTAACACTCTTACAGACTGCTATTCGTAGGAATTTTCTTCAAAATATAATACCTCGTACCTTTTGCAAAATATTAGCTTTTTCTTTTTCCAAAGTCAAAGATAAAGCATTTAACTTTGTCATGTCTGGAGTTGCACTTGACGAGAGTGATTTGTCCCGGACAGCGAAAGAGAATTTGATTACGATTTGGGAACTTTGCGAACCATCAGCGTTCCTTCTTTTACGTTTGGCACAATAAACAACAATATTTTCTACTGTACAATGTTGAGTGTTGAGTGAACAAAAGATAGTGTTGACGATTAAATCCTTTTTCATGGTTTTGACAAAATCCTCTTTTAATTTATCAATGACCGTCTGATCATTACAAGAACCGCCAAAAACTTGCATATCAAGCTCTACACCATCAGGGGATAGTCCAACTGAAATTAGAACACAAAAACAAAATAATGGCATAGAATATTACGTTTTCAGAGTTTTTTTTCCTTTTCCGTCTCTTTTTCAACACTATATACTTCCAACATCCATGTGACGCCATTGGCGTTGTATAGTGACACCATCAACGTTGTATAGTGACGTCATCGGCGTTGTATAGTGACGTTATCGACGTTGTATAGTGACGTCATCGACGTTGTATACTGACGTCATTGACGTTATATAGTGACGTCAGCGACGTTGAAGCAATGTCGAAACGACGTCTTGTACCGGCTGGGTAATGCTTGACTCATCTGACGCACAATGATGGATATATGCTGACTAAACTGAAACAAAATATCAAAATGCAAGTAATACCTGAACAATCCGGCCATAGTGGCTGACCTTTTGGAATGATCTGCAAATCGGGTATTTCTGTTCTATTAAAAATCGATTTGCCACCAGTCCACGATCCACCTTCATTACAAAGGTAGTAATTGTGTGCTTTAGGGAAACTTGGACCTTGCAAAAACCACCAGCCTTTTTGACAAGCAATAGTACAAATGTATGCTTCTTTGACACCATTTTTCTCGACACTGCATGATCTTGAGCCATGCTTGGGTGGCTTTGGTACAGCACATTTGACCACTATGAAAAAAATCAATATTACTATCGATTTAAATCGGTATGGACTCGCGCTACATTTAGTAAAGAACATTTAAAGATCATTTGAAAATAAACTCGAGCCTGAATTTTACCGATTAAAGGTTAATTTAGACAATCTTGGTTTCAATATCAATAGATCCGACATGATGAAAATAATTTCAAAATATAATAAACCCATCCTCCTCCCATGCCTTTAAACCTTATTAACATACCTAGTCTGACAAAAGCCTAGACTATTTTATAGTCCGTTTAAGAAAAAAGCCGATAGCGCACGGGCAAAAATAGGTCTGAAATAGTCTACCGAAAGCGAAACGCTAATTTATGACATCGTACAATGCTTAGTCAAAGTTTGATAGCATCACATGTTGTTTTTGTAGTCAGCGCTTCATAGAGCATTAAAGACTCTGCCTCAGGCTATCACGTGCTGTTCATTTAAAGGACCAATATCGAGAAGTGGGTACAAGAATACCACTTGATCTCCCTTGAAAAACAAAACACGATATGTAAGTAAATAAAAGTTGTCTCAGAGGCTCTTCAAGACACTCATTATTTTCAGACGTTTCAAGACAAGGTAAGAGACGTTTGCTGAGTCATTTTTTGTCCTAATCCGTCTTATTTTTAACAGCATATGCTTTGACAAACAAACCCAGTTAGATTATTTACTAATACATTTGTTACCGTAATGGTATTGTATAATTTTTACAGGAAATTTCCATGAAAATGAGACGGAGTTAGATGAAAAGTAAACTCAGGAATTGTCTAGTGAGATACTTACTTTCTAGTTCAATAGAGAAGGTACAATTGGCAGTTTTTCCAGATTTATCTCTAGCGTTGACAGTGACAGTATGAACACCCTTTGGGAATGGTGATCCATTATAATTACTAGGAATGATTGTCAAATCTCCTTCAGAGTCGACATTATCGTGAAATTTCGGTTCATCCCAATAAACTATATGTGGTAACTTTTCTGTTTGGATCAGCCTATGTTTTGGCGGACATCGCACCACCTTTGGTGGTTCATTATCTGAAAAAGAACGTGATAAAGTGTAAAGAAGCAAGTCGGGGAAATTAACGTTTTATAATTTCAGGGAAATTGTAAAGATGTTAAAGCAATAAATACTTTAGGAGGAGAAAGTGTTTGCGTAAAGAACGGCCTGCTATGTTTATATTAGTAAAACAGCTGAGTTGTGGGCGAGTGGTTCGGTAATAAAACTTGCCAATCATTGTTAATTCTGCGTGGTGCCTTAAGTTATTTCAAGGTAGAAAGAACCTTCTTTGATTTCAGTCCATGAAAAAAAATTAAGAGGCTTTCTTACAGCTTCTTTCTTACTAATCACTGTTTCACTCACCAAAAACGGAATAGGTTCTAGCACATGTCGCTTTATTACCAGCTTCATCAGTAGCCGTGTAAATAACCTTGACAGGTTGACCGACAGATACTCTGAGAGGGAATTTATGACTGGTTGTTATTTTTACTGCTTGACCGGAATTATCAGTTGCGGTTGCAGATTTCAGATCAATATCACCATAATTCTCATTTGGATCATTATAATATTGTCCAACAGTTGGGCATTTGATAACTGGAGGATCAATATCTACAACAAAAAGTAAACGAAGATTAATATTGTACAAACAATACCAGTACTTCAAACCTAATATGGAGCACGAAACATTCACGATGTTTTCTCAAGACACAGCCAAGAGCGACACCTTAAAGGCCCATGCTAAAGACTACCATAAGTTAAGACAAAACTTTGGTTCAACCCATAAACAATGTGAACCATCTAATGGAAGAGTTTGTAGAGTAAGAGAAGGTAAGTTTGATATTTTCTTAAACAACAAGAGTTACTCAATCGTAAGGAAGAATTCGGAGATGATTTTATGAAAGAGAGCTAGTGTTTAAGTAAGAACTGACTAAGCTTCGTAGTGACTCCACATCAATTTGATTACACAAAGCGCACCATTAAGAGTTTGCTGTGTATTGTACGCGTATTTGAGTCATATATTGAGTTGTTTGTTAGATTTAGGGTTCCACATCAAAAACTATATGAAAATAACAGCATTTCATTTTCTTTTAGCCTTAATTGGATATCACTATCTAGCCCGGGTTGCTCCTTTGCTACTTTAGAAGATTGTTTCCGGTATATAGGGTCTGTTGACTTCATAAAGTCTTTCGTAAGTTTTTGGAAGCTTGGATGTTCATCTTATAGGAAGGATCTAAGTACCTAAAGATTAAAATAGTTCAGCAGGAGAAACTTTCGTGTGCCGAAATTATAATTGCTTGTTCATAATTTCTTGAATTTTGATTTGTTGGGGGATTTACTTTTGTAATTTGTAAACAAAACAACAAAAGTACCTGCACAGGTTCCTTGTGGGCGATCCCATTGTTCTGAACCATGACAAGTAACATACTTGTTGCCAGTAAGTCGAAAACCAGGTTTACAATCAAGTCTGCACATCGAATCACAATCGCTATTCGCACCATTACAAGCAGTATCCTTGTGTATACCATTTGCTGGAACAGGTAATTTTGGACAAGTGACCTCTGAAAATTAACCAAATGTCATATTAAGTCTATTTGACTAAAATTGAATGGATCACAATGTATTTAAGTAGGACAGTAATCTACATTCAATGCAATATTGTACAATCAAAAATTAACCTAAAGAAATCATCGAAGACATGAAAAATATACAACATGAATATTTGAATAAGCATCACTTTAGACACCTACTTCTATGCCGTGTCTAATTTAATTCTAGTACAGGGTGTATCAAAATGATTTGTGCAAGAAATATAAAAGGGATTTTTTAGAAATATGTTTGTAAAATTTTAGCGATTTTTATATCAGAAAATAGCTCTTCTAGCGATCTATCCAAATATATATTTTTTGTCTGAAAATTATTT
>JAUBWS010081432.1:0-12531 GCA_032270445.1 Darlingtonia californica
TTTAGGGAACCATTTACGTGCCCAACCTGTAGAGATCCTTACACGAAAAACCAGGTAACTCATGGCTGGGAACGCTTCAATTTCTTTCTACTTCACTGCCTAATAATCTACAAATTTGATTGAAAAGAAATCTAAAGAGTTAGATAATGTAACGTCATGCATGTCTTTATCTTATTAAGTGTTCGTCACGTTATACACGTATTTAATAGCTATAAGAAGGTAAGGCTTTAAATATCAAAAAGTTTATAAATGTTTAAGAAGAAAAACTAAAAAAAATAATTTGAACTTGAAAGATGAAAAATTAAGATTTTTTGAAGGCTTACTAGAAGTTGAAACATTCTTACTAAAAACGCGTAGTGAGTTAGTGAAACGGGGAAACTAATATCTTGCTGACTGAAAGAAAAAAAGCACTATGCATAGATTTTTTATTGCGACAAAAGAAGACTCTTGATTAAATAATATACCTCACTTGTATTTTTGGAAAATCGCGAAAAATCAATCAGTCTACAGTCCTTTCGGAAATCTGAGGGTTGTTCACTAAGCGTTAGGCTCTCTTACAGCGTTAATGATGACTAAGTTTGGTAATGACATAGGTTCAGGGTAATATTTAATTCCTCTCGCAACAACCTGGACATGCAATTTAATACCGAATCGGGTTGTATAACTCAATACCCTTCACAACATCGAACATATATAAATATATATAAAAAAACTGAGATCTCAATTTTTATAGGTTTTCTTGAATAGAAAAGTGGATCAATTTATAAGAACATCCTTAACAGTACTTTGCAAACAACATAAAAATGGATGCAGTTGGAAAGGAACAATTGATAATTATGATGTAAGTCACTTATATCTTCCTATTATTCTTTTTTAATTGCTTAAACATATGTTTATGGATCATTATATTTAATGTACCTCTAGCTACACGCTGAACAAAAATGTCTTTTCGCGGAGATTGGTTGTCCGAATGTTGGATGCACCGTCGTTTATAACCGGAAAAACCAAGACCACCATCTCTTAAATTGCGTGATGCGATTGGTACCTTGTCCACATTGCGGTGAAATGATCGCATACTTAGAGTTAAAAGTAAGTCATAAAATCAAAAATTACTGATGCCAACGTTCCTTGTTAAAACGCCGGGCGTAACGTTATTTTTTTAAGAAAAAATCAGAGAAATCATGCCTCGATGTGGCTTGTGCCATACGGTATTAAGTCAGAAAATAGACGGAAAGAACCATATTTCGAATTATCGGATATGGTTTTCCAGTGTTCGTCCGTTCTCAACATCTCAACATTAGAAATAAATAGTTTGAGAAAATAAACAGAAAAAACCATCTTTCGAATTAACCGTTGGATATTTTATCTTGTTCGTTTTGTGACACGTCAGAAATATCATGTTAATGTTATTTATAATTCGACCTATGTGTCTGCTTAAGCTTTTAAAGTCCCTTTTAAGGCGTTGAACTGATCAGTTTTTCAACATTTTTAAAACTTTAAACTTATGTTTAAAGTCAAAATATTCTTTTAGTGTGAAATCTAGCTTTAAAGAAAGAAGTTCTGTTCTTGTATTCACAACTATTATCTTACTCTAGGAACATTATCAAAATTGTCCACGTATGACCATACTATGTCTAAATGTTGGATGCAATCAAAACATTCAAAGACAATATGTAAGTAACTTTGAATTTGGGATTTCAAACATGACTGTTTACTGTAGTAGTAGTAGTGAACCCTATGTGATATCGTCGGAATGGGCCTATCCTACGAGAGGATAGGAAATCACAGCTTTTTACCAGTCACTACAGGCCCAATGTTCACGATACATTGGACCTTGGTATATATCAAGTCTATCATCTACACGGGAGAGCAATTCACTCTCGCAGGCGTAGACTTTAACGATATTTTTACATACCATAGTGCCAGCCTACCTCGTGAAACACCTACAAGGGAGCCATGTGGAATTTAACAGCACGGCCAATTTTGCCACTGATATTTTCATGATGTGGCGCTCGAACCGGGACCAGCTGCGATTCGCAGCTGCGACCTTTAACCACTCGGCCACGGCTCCACAGTTTACTGTTTTAAATAAAAATGCAATATCAAAAATAGAATTTCTCGGAAATTCAAATTCTTCATCTTTTGAAAATTTGTACATCTTTACGCACTTTTTTGTAAGCATTGTCTTTGTCATTGTCATTTCAATGCTGTGCTGATAAAATCTTTTACATCCTTATTGAACTTCTCGGAAATTCAAATTTTTCATCTTTTGAAATTTGTACATCTTTACACACTTTTTTTGTAAGCATTGTCTTTGTCATAGTCATTTCAATGCTGTGCTGATAAAATCTTTTACATAATCGTTATTGAAAATTTTCTACATATCTCTCTCTAGAGTGGTCAGAAATTTGAATGAAATTATTGCAGAATAAACAAATTTCAGGGAAAACCATGTTTTCAACTGATAATTCAGCTTCATTTTTCAAAGTTGCTTCTTTATTCTCCTGAATATTTTATAAGCAACATCTTATAAGAAACATATGCAAATATTTTTCTTATGACTTCAAAAAAGTCCGGGAGAAAAAATAATGTTCAGTATATGATATCTGAATTTTCGATGGTGACACCTGGAGCAAAAATCAGACCAAGTCCGGTCAACCTAAGTGATCACCCTCAGCTGGAATCTCTGAAAGTAAATATTTTTGTAGATGTTGGAATAGAAAACTAACGCCCTCACTAAAATATTTTAAAAAAGTAAAATTTTGTGAGAGTCATTAGAATTTTCAGCCGGTTTATTAAATGCTTTTCTCCTAAATTGAAATTAGAAAATTAGTTCTTTTAAATTATTTCATACTTTTCTTAAGTTCAATATTTCACAGGTTTTAGTCTTTGCAGATAATTTTAAATTCATTCATGAAACTATGTTCCATGAAGTTCTGTTTGAATAGAGATTGGGCTCTATCTGTGCATTAACTCGATGATGTAAGATTCACTTCCAATCAGGTACCGCTCCCCTCGTTATCTCCGAATAAGTGTAACGACATCGGATAGATAGTACAATCGGCAAAGCAATCGCCTGGCAAGCGGAAAGTCGTGAGTTCAATCGCTACTCAATTCGTTATGTTTATGGTAGTTTTAGAATCACATTTGGACAGGATCTGTTGATTTCTTAAAATTGGTTCCAAAAAACTTTACCCTCGCACTATTATAATTCTTAAACTTTATGACTTTTAGCCGTGTCGGATTCGATTAGGGCGGTGGATTAAAGCACCTTGACACTATGTGACTTTTGATTAAATTATAAAAAACGACAGTGTACGAAATGGTCATGTCACATCTGCACTATTCTAATACTCATGATCATATCTTGTAAGCACGCTAGACGTGGCCTTCAAATTTGGACTGAAGATTACATAGAAGTACTACTACGTCATAGCTCATGACGTAATCAATTTTTGGCCTGTTTGGGGGCAGATTCACTCCAATTATCCTTATTCTCCTCAAAACCATATCTAGCTAATGCTTAAAATTTTTGAGCGCAAAATTTAAGGCAAGAAATCAAGAGTTTTCGGAAAATTCTAGTTGATAATATTGTTTTCCAAATCATCTCAAATTTAGAATACAGCATTATAAGTCAAATAAATACAACGTTATCAGCATTCGAAAGTGAGGTCTAACTCATTTTGAAAAATAATTTAAAAGGGTTAAAAAAATACTTTAACGGTATCAATAAAGAGATGGTGTTCTGCCGATATTCAAAAAGTTTGGAATAAAATTACAATGCAGGGACGGATAGAGACTATGTGAAAGTTCTAATTTCACACAGTTAAGTAGTCTAAAATCACCAAAATCGGGAAAATTTTATAGACATTTAATGAAGAATCGGGGAAATTTAATCAGAAAATCGGAAAAGTTCGGGATTTTAACATGGTGGTTTGAAGAGTCTGTATCGGCCCCCTGCAATGGTACATGGTGCAAAAATTTGTGTTGACATCGCCCAAGTTTTTCATGCGAGCAGGTTAGGCGGGTTTGGAATTATCGGGTTAAATGCTATACCATTGTTCTTTACACCTAATATTTTAGGAACTGAAGAAAGAAACATTTCCATATTGTAAAGTTCAAAAATTCTATTTATTTCCATTCAGCTCAACCTCCATTTCAAAAGATGTCCATTTCAAATCATAAATTGTCCATATAAAGACATTGGTTGTAACAAACAGGTATAAGAATATTTTCATATTAAAATGTGTTTCAAATCATAAATTGTCCATATATAAGGTCCGCTTAAAGTCAGTACAAGACGATTCTTATAAACTGGTGATGGGACAAAAAAGTTTCGGACAAAATTTTCCTCGGACAAAGCTTACGCATTTGTATTTTTTTAGAAACATGGTTTTGAATTAAACTCACGCAAATCATAGTGTCTTTAATGTTTTAAAGCCATAAGAAATTAGGTTTACAAACGTATTGGTCGGATAAAATCCAGGTTTACAAACGTTTTGGTTGGATAAAATTCAGGTTTACAAATTTTTTGGTTGGATAAAATTCAGGTTTACAAACGTTTTGGTCGGATAAAATTCAGGTTTACAAACGTTTTGGTCGGATAAAATTCAGGTTTACAAACGTTTAGGTCGGATAAAATTCAGGTTTACAAACGTTTTGGTCGGATAAAATTCGGGTTTACAAACGTATTGGTAAGTTTACCTTTGGTTTACAAACTCTGCTCTTGCAGAGTTCTTCCGCTTAGCGAGCTTGCTCGCTTTCATATAATGGCTTTTCCCAGGTTGAAAACGGATTGAAAACGGGTTAGCACATGCGCAATGGTATGAAATTATCAAAATGTACTGTTTCCGCGGTTTGAAAAAGGTTGAAAACGGGTTGACTCCGAGCCAACCCGTTTTGAACTTTCTCATATAATACCGAGCTGGTCCCAGGTTGTAAACGAGCCAGCACCGAGCCAACCTGCCTCATATAATCAGGCCTTTAGATGTTACATTCGTTATTATCTTTCTACAGAGTGTCCCAAAAACCTGTAGTCCATTGGGGTCGTTAGAAAATATGAGAAGATTTCATCATTAAAAGATTTTAGTTGCCATAACAACCAATTTAATCTACGGATCATAAAAAACAGTTAATATTTCTTTTTTGTTATTAATCGAAACAGTAAACGTGGCTTTCGTTCATTGGTTGATATTTCATAAGGCGGGAAAATGTTTAGAGAAAGCAATATGAAAGAGTAGATGGTCGGAAAGTTTGCAAGTGAATTTTGAATTTGTTTTAGAGATGTGTTGTGAGCAGATATTAGCGATCACCTGTGGTGATAAGTCTGTAATCAGACTATCAGTTTTGTTGACAACTCATTTTTTCTGGAAGATTGGTAGTTGTCATTTTCTGGATCATTTGTTTGTTTTGCTTTTTGATATTTTATATTTGAGGAAAATATGTGCTCCCTATGCTTGATACGAAAATAAACATCTTAAATTTTATTTCATTTCAATTTTCTGATTTATCCGAATGACGTATGTAAGGATTAGTAAAACTTCACATTTTTTTACTATTTAACTAACCTTTTTTATTTGATATTTTTTTCAAAATATGTGTTGTCAGGGTACAAAATAACAATTACGTAAATGTAAGATGACGAGCTTTTATCTCTAAGATGACTATCTCATGAAAAACAATTCCATTTTTCTTGGAATTCAAAACCTTTTTTCTCAAGAATAAACGAATAAGTAAACTGCAAAAAATAAACAAACTGCAAAAAAAAATAAAACGGGCTGGTAGAAAACGCAAATATCTTAGCAATTACGTACGCTAACGACTTCAGATTTTGACTATCACTTTGCTATGTCAATGTCAGTCGATCTTGAGTTTTCCCACCTGTTCGGTTGGTATTTTACAGAACAAAACTCTAAATTCAAAATAGTTTCACGTCTTTTAGTCGTTTTGACTCGAAATTGTGACGATAGATATAAATAGATATTATAAAGTTAGACTTGGCATATCTGCAAGTGAGATATTTGCATTATCATGCATTATGAGACAAAAAAGACACGGTTCCTAGTGTTTTCATACATCGAAATTTGGATTATCTTACAACATGGGGTAGCGTATGTTTTAAAGTCTCCGCATTGTTCGTTATGTGACATTCTCTTATGAATAAGTACACGCTTTTTATAAGAAAACATTTTATAATTAAATGAATTATGGCAAATGCTAAAAAAAAGCTAAGAAAATTCTCCAGCCTTAAATTTCAGATCAAGATAAGAAATTTTTTCCTTAGGAGGTCTTCCAGACCTGTAATCAGTTAGATTAGGACAGAGATTTTGTGCTCTACCGGCTGTCCCAAAAAAATGTAGCCCCTCGTAAAAATGTCATGAAGAAACTGTAAAGAATATGTCTAGAAATTCTTTTGTTTTGATTTGCAGTGCTTTTAAGAATTCTCTTGACATTTTAAACGAATTATACGGGTATAAGATAGAGTGTTCCATTGATTTTAAGAATGCTGGCGTCAGTCTGACTTCTTAAATAATACTGTTTGCTTAATTATTTTTATTGTTTTCTAATTTATTCACGAAATTCATATTGTCTAAGTTTTATCCAAATATGGTTAATCGCAACTGGAATAGTAGTTTTTTTTAAAAAAGGAAAAGATTCTTTTGTTAAATACTGATGTTTTTTTACAAGTGTCAGCGTATTAACAGCACTGATTCTACTTATACACATTCATTTTCTTTAAACTATTTTCACTTTTTTTAATCTTTTTCTCACTTGAATAGTTTCTTTAAGTTTCACGTTTAGAGAATATGAGAGAGAGAAGTAGCCTCGGGAAACTAGCTGCAGTTACTCCCGTTAGGTGCAGAATGAATTTTGATAATTCATATTATTAAAGACATTTGGTTTTTTGTTTTAGTTGAAAAGAAATGAGATGGATGAACATTCACAAAATTCGCACGAACATTTTGCTTTGATTTTTAAAGAATACTGTGAAATGAAACGTGAAACGATATCTACACGCGTGGAATTGAACAAGACTATCGAAAAATTAAACGTCACGCAGCAAAAGTTACACGAGAATATTACAGCACTGAACGAAACGAAGGAAGAATTAAACGTTACGAAGCATACGTTGCACAACAATATCATAGCACTTAACGAAACAAAGCAGAAATTAAACCTTATGCAGCACACATTGCACGAAAATACAAAACTATTAAACGAAACAAAACAAAGACTAGACACGAAAGATATTTTAAAAAAGAAGAAAGAATATATCGACGAACAAAACAATTCAAAGCAAACTTTAACACGAAATGTAGTGGCGTTACCACCAAACGAAAGTAATGTAGAAAAACGTATAGAACAATTAAAATGGTTCGAACAAAATGTCGTTAACTATGAATCGTTAATTAAAAACCTTTTAGATGTGATGCAAAGTGATACACCATATATCATTAACGGCAGTTTTTATTACAAAGTCAACATACACGAACGTTGGCAGAAGCGATTGTTGTATGTGAATGTTGTCGATGGAGGGATGTTTGATAAATTGAAAACTGATGATAATACCGTTCATCACAACAACAATGTTTGTGTGGATGTTTGTAGTGATCGTGTTTATATTGAACTTCTCGTTGAAGAAGGATTGACGGATGACAACACACGTCGTTCAATTCTCAATCCGAAACTTCACGAGAAGGTTGATAATGGTCCTGTTGATAAACGTAAGTATCGTGATTGTTTGGTTGATGGATTTATTTTATTACAAATTTGTCGTAAATAATTTGTTTATTTTTTTGCTTGTTTGTTTAGTTGTTTGTTTATTTGTTTATTTGTTCGTTTATTTGTTTCATTGCTCAGTTTTCGTCACGTGACAATGTTGTAATGATGAAAACCAATGTTTTAAACAGGAATAAACGTTAGATTTTTTGGGAAAAAAAGTAAACTAAAAATTTGTTTCTTCTGCCAACATTCGTTCAGCGATTTAATAATAACAAAATATTTTCCTATTGAAAATAAAATCTATCTCATTCAGAAACAATTAAAAATTTTACGAGCATTCTGATTGGACGTTCTTTTCTTCGCTTAAAGTATCAACAAATCAAATTCCAGGAAAGTAACGACTCTGTTATTATTTTCTCGTGCGAACTTTTAATTTACTTTTTCAATATCAATGTATATATTTTGAGATTATGGTATCACAGAAAGACCATGGAAAGGCTTTATTGAAATAAATAATGAAACGAGATAAAACTCGCCATTTTTTCCATGTTCATTTATTCTCTTTGCACGTGTGAACAAAATGTGAGTAAATCGAGTAAAGTTTAAATGAAAAATATACAATTTTTTCCGCTTTATAACACTGAATTCTCTTGTCGACCGCGTTCAAGAAACAGTTTGATATCTCGATTACCTTAGCAAGGATTTTTTGGGAGGGACTTATTATCGTAAACAAGTTCTGCAAAAGGTTTTTCATCGATCCAAATTAATGGAAGAAAGTTTAGTTTTAACTACAAAAATGCATCTGGCGATTGCAAAACGGGCCGCTAAACCTACATAATTCCTAATAACTTACTTGAATACCATCTTTTTTCTTCCAATACAACTCATTTTCCTAAGGATGCCTTTTTTCGGTGATTGCTGTTGACAATCTTAATAGTAGAAAATGGGGCGGGTATTCCACTTATATCCCTAATACCTTAAGGCAAGCTAAAATGTGAATATAAACATTGCGCGAATAAATGGCCGAAAAAGATGTAAAATTCGAAAGTAAGGACTCCGAATGAGTGGCCGAAAAAGATGTAAAATTCGGAAGTAAAGATTGCGAATGAATGGCCGAAGAAGATGTGAAATTCGAGAGAAAAGATTGCGAATGAGTGGCCGAAAAAATTGTAAAATTCGGAAGTAAATAAAGATTGCAAATGAGTGACTGAAAAATATGTAAAAATCGGAAGTAAAAATTGCGAATAGGTTTAATTCAAGCAAGAACGAATTTGATTATTCTCAATTTATGGCCTTGATAGGGCAAACTGAAAATGACAAAAGTTAACCCCAATGACGCTAGGTGGGTATTTGAATTTGAGGGTCGAACAAATTGAACTTTTTGGCACTAATGTTCATAGCACGAATAAGACCAAAGATGTAAAGTTTTCTTCATTTTCCTTAGATATTCTTACTAAAATGTTTAATACCCTATTTGACAAAATATTTATGATAATATAATTTTTGATTTTCTACCCTTAACGTGGATTGAAAATTCTAGAAGAAGTCACCACCGCCTTCCCTTAACTTTTTTTTTACTATTCTATGTGTATGTTTTTTTCAATTTCTTATAAACTTTCCCCAAACCAAAATGTGTGGATATATGCCTGTCTTAATCCTTTTCTGACGGAGAAAAGGAAAAAAATTATATCATTTTCAACAGAATTTTTTCCAAACCTTAAACTTGAATATCTCTCTAACTAGACCGCCATGGGCCGTGGTACGGGTCACACGTCGTGAAAGGGTTAAATAATATCTAAAATGATTTATTAAAATCGTTGTATCTTTTAATGTTCTTCTAACGTGTGTTCCGCCTAATCTCCGGCGATATTCGTTCACTTCGTTAAAGCCGAATTCAATTTCCAAAACAAACCCTTCAAGTTAGCGCGAATCCCGATATTCCCCGATTCCTGGTCAGCAAAAGATGCGTGTACAGTAAAAAAGGCTAGCTGGCCTCTCTTTTTGAGCGAGGACGACATTTACTGAAGTGATTTCGCTTACCACTGTTACTTCTGTAGCATGTGAGGTTTCTACAAGAAAGAGAGGTCCCTCAATATTTCATTCATTGATTTCGATACTTTTTAGCAGTGTTTAATTAGCCAACAAAGCTGTTGTTTTCAGGAAACAAATGATTGGAAAACTTCAACTTTGATTACCAAGCAGTGATAAATTTTTAAGAAAAATCAATACCTATAATATTGATTTTCCTTTATAATTTATCCCTGCTTGGTAATAAAGTTGAAGTTTTCCAATCATGTGTGACTTTAAGATGGTCATCAACATTAATCAATCATCGGCAATCTTATCTGTGAAGAAAACAAGATACAAATTCATACGAATATATTTCCGAAAATTTCCAAATGGTACCTTATTGTACAGGGCCGTAATTTTTCATTAATTCCTTTTCACATCCTGCTTGGTAATCAAGGTTGAAGTTTTCCAATCATGTGTGACTTTAAGATTGTTATTAACACTAAATTACAGTATTTTTTAGACTAGCTAGCAATCTCATGTTCTTACAAATAAATTATAGAAAATTTCCATGTACTTTACTATAACAATTCCTTAATTATAAGTAATCAAGTCATTTAGAAACATCAATCATAAAACTGTTTTTCCATATAAGGAAATGGTTCTTCCCAACTGAAACATGCATGTTTCGAACACAGTCGAATCCTTTCGTAACCACTTGTGATTCCCTTTCCTCGTGCGTGACAAAGTGAATGTCGAAACACATAAAATATCCAAAAATTTATAATCATACAAAGTAAAAATGGGTAAAAATATTTTTTTCGGAAATTTTTAAGGCTGTTAATAGTTGCAAGGAAAATGAAATCAAACTCCATTCTCAACTTTACATATTTTTATTAATTTTTACTCAAATAAGAAATCTTTAGTAAACTCTTGTAAAAAAATTGCTTATAAAATTAAACCTATATTAAATATATGTAACTAGGAAAAACATAAATTTTAAATATTTTAGAATTAAATTTCATAATAAAAAAAATATTGGTTTTATGAGACAACAAAATATGTTTTAACCTTAGACAAGCCCTGTTTTACACACTCGTGCTTTTAAAGGATGTCAACCGAAACTCTCTTCTTCTATTAAATCAGCAAGATCAACAAACTGGTGCATAGGGAAATTTACCAATGAAATATGCAGTCATATCTAATACTGACATTTGTACAATTATTGATACCAGTACAAAATACCAATTATTTGACACTATGGGTATGGGTAGGTAGATGGACTACTCTAGCGTACCGAGTAATTGGGAAGGGGGTTGGAAAATTTTCCAAAAATCAATAATGGGGGGGGGGGGGATGGAAGAAAGGTTACTGGTAGTAACACAAAAAAGAATTTGGTAAAAATAAAGTAAAGAAAGAACATAATGCAGTCATATACTTCAGCCTCAAGTTTTCTCTAATAATATAAAATCATATGAATATAAATTCAAGTCTCATGCTGAATTTTGTGCGTTTTTTACGAATTTCGTGCAGATCTGTACGCATTCACGAGCTGCTTTTGAATTTGAATTGTAAAAGTCTTTGAAATTAATATTAAAGGGAATAAAATCAGAGGAGGTTGGAAATTTCTTTATTAATAATCAGGGGGACGATTATTTGGTACTCTAGAGTATGTGAGATACCAAACGATAAACATGAACAAAATGAACTATAACTTCATATAATAAAACTTCTTGCAGAACATTAAAACTTTCTTTAGCACCTAAACCTAGTCAGTTGAAAAAATTACCATTCCAAAATTTTATCCTTATGATCGAAAATTATAAACAACAGAGACTTAGGATGTTTTTATTTGTACACTTTCTTACAACCACAATACTAATAAATCTTCAGAAGACTTAGCAAAATCAAGTTTAGAAACAAAAAGTTGACTTTATTTACTTCAATGGCAATCTTAGACTTGCATTCCTCTCAAAGCCGTTCCCAAGTATTGTTCAGAATCATTCTAATTATATGAAGCATTTGTTCTGACTCGTCAGTCAGTGTACATTCAGGTCTTAGGGAACTCTATATCATGATCTAAGGAAGGTAAGACCTTCGATGTTTCTTTTAATCTCCTCTAGCTTATTCTCAGATAGCCACTTATTTTTATGATATTAGATTCTTGGTCTATCGACCACTGCTCAAAAAGATCAAACGTACCTTTCCTTTCCCAGAGCTTGGTTCGTTCTCTCCTTTATCCTCTCCGTTTAGGACTACTCAGATAGAAACATTCCATAACCTTTCTATTTTCTATTTCTTTAGTGAAGCAGTGGCGGGATATCCACCGGGTCCATGCTGCTGTGTCGGGGAATACCTACTGGGCGAGGGACTTTCAAATGAAGTTCCGGCCCCATTAACGCCGCTGTTTTCAATACTTGAAGAATTCATTTAACTCATAAAGAGGGTAGTGATGATGAGGTGTCACGGCAACCAATATTTTTATCGAGACACCATCTCTAGGAAAGTTGCTTAACCAAACCTGAAGACCCAATCCTGGCCATGAGGCACAGCTTCATCCCGCCAGACGTCAAACTGGTATTCATAACTGCGGTTAGTTTATTGTTCTAAGTTTTCCTTCTCATATAATGGTGAATGAATCCATCCTGGCCAGAAAAAAGAAAAGAGAGTGAGTATATCTCGACACTGAAGTGATCAACTATACTCAGAAAGGAAGATGGACAATCCTGTACCATTCATCACTTAAAAGAAGAAAAATCCTGACCAAACATTAACCTAATTGAGATATTTATTTCTGAC
>JAUBWS010081443.1:0-12530 GCA_032270445.1 Darlingtonia californica
TTTCGCGAAATTAAATTCTCGCGAATTCATTAAAACGGCAAATTTCCATTTGGAAATCGCGAAATTTAATTCTCGCGAAATTTAATGGTCGCGAAATTTTATTCCCTTAAGGTAGTTGATTTATATAGTTGCGTTGATTTTCTCTCACCGTTTATGTAGCACACAAGAGCACGATTTTACAATTTCCATAATTTAAAACTGTCTGTACTCTAGTGAGCTGCCATAATCCTCTTCTGGCAGAAGTACTTCCAGCTATTTAACAGCATGGCACAAAATTTTTTTGAATCGCCGTATCTACGGATCTGATAAACGGGTTAGTTTTATAGCGGAAAAAATCACGCGGTTGCAGACATGCCTGTTTGCTGTCTTTTTTCCCACAAATCACGAGGCTTATCAGAGCACGACAATCACAGGCTAAGCTTTTAGTAAGCCTTCTAAAGCTAAGGCGGGATAAGAAATGTTTGCACGTGTTATACAACATTGCTCCATTGCATGCGCACTAAAAATGATCCTAGTGGCGCCAGGTCGAAATTGTTGTATAAAAATGAAGGGTAAACTAAACAAGATTTTCAGGGAAAAGAAAATTACAGTATTTAGTAAATGGTTATTAATCACATGTTCGAATTTTCTACTGAAAAAATTTTATTACTGCTTCTTTTTGATGAAGACAATTCTGATGCTTCTCCTCCTATGAAGAAACTAAGGGATATTAACCAAATTTACGAATAAGAGAATATGAGGTGCATGTCATACTATTTTTCAAAATTTAAAAAACAATGCAAAGAGATTATTTGCATGAACAACACAAAATTCTCATACTGGACTTGCTTTCGTCTCTTTCAAAATAAACTGAGATACATCTCAAAAATGAATAAAATTTTCCATGACTACGCGCTATGCAGTAAGTAGAGGTGTCAAAAGCAAGGAATTTGTCCCTGGGGCCAATATCTCATAAAGCAGGCCTGACAATAGGGGATTGGGGTACCATAAAACAGAAAACAGGCGGGGCAATTTTTTCACAGAAAGATCTTTTAACAGAAGTTTAACAGTTTCTGGGTGATCAAAAATTCTAAACCTGTTCTTGAGAGACTCCATCAGATAAACAAAACTGAAAATATAAAGTCAATTTCCAAGTTCGCCTTTAGTACATTGTACACCATTTCACCCTATGCCGATCTTATTGATGTTTTGAATGGGCTTGTAAATTTAGTTTTCAACGGTCGTAAAACTCCAGATGGTTCAAGGAAATTCCTAACTGTTAAAGGACAGTCGTGCTTCTTCACTAGGAGAAAACATGAAAACTTTAGTTTTACAAAATAACACAAAACTCATGGTAGGGCACTTGATCTCAAACTCTTATTTCAGCATTGGTAATCTTGTTTTCAAACAGATGATAGTTATTCCGATGAGATTAGTTCCAGCACCATTCTGGGCCAACCTCTATCCGTACCATTTCAAAAGCTATTTCATAACAAAACTTTAGCGTATGCGTGCTGCCCTGAATTCAAGTTCAAGCACTCCTTTAGGATCATTGATGATGTGTATTGTATCAATGTACATGACTTCCCACAATGAATTTAAAGTAGCCACTGCAAAAATTATCTTAAAGATCTCCAGCTGAAGAGTGAGCACAAGGGTGTCCACACCACATTTTTAGAATTGGATATCACTGTCAAAAACAGAATTTCCGTACACAAACTATCAACCATGATTTGACAATACATCTATAAATATTTTACCTTTTTTATTTTTTTCTATCTTACTATCGTCATTTTTATAACGTTCTTGTTCCTTTGCTTATGTTCTAAGAGACTGCGATATTTCGAGTCTCAGTGGGACTGTTGTTTAGCATGGAAGTGGCGATCCGTGCGATGCTCATTTCATGGCAAGAATGAGTTGGAGGTGATTTTCTCTTTTTCTGTTAACAATTTCTGGTTCATTCCGACCTTTTTATCTAATTTAATTTATTTATTTATAATGAATCTTTTTATACAGAATAAATCACGTCAACAAAAAATTATGCTGATACAGTGTTCCTACGGCCAGGGAAAGTCAGTATGAAATCAGCTGTATTCGACTTGGTCAGAGAAAGTCAGGAAATATCAGGGAATTGTTTGTGGTCAGGGAAATTTGAAAGATGGTCAGGGAATTTTTTTGAGATCATCACACATATTGAATAATTTTTTAAATAATGTCATTATTGAACTAATGCATTATAACTACTAATGTTCTTGAATTTTCGTGTTTTTGTTCGTTGGATATTATGTTAAAACTTGTATGATGCTTGTACAAAAAGTTTTATCTAACGTAAAATATTTGTCTGGTGGTTAGGGAAAAAATTTCTTTTCAAGGGATGGTCAGGGGCAAAAATATCAGAATCTCACAAAAAGTCAGGGAAAATATATGGCTGTGTTGAATTGAATCAGGGAATTTCAAATGCTGAGTACTGTAGGAACCATGTGATATCAATGTGAGTCCTGTAAAATCAAAATCAAACTAAAATCTAGGTTAAAAACTATTGATGAAAAATAGAAGCGAGATAAAAAGAAACATAAAAACCTTATTGAAATTAAAAGGTACAGCGTCGAATTCAGGTATAACAACCTACGAATTAAATACCCTGCTGTCTTACAGCGTTGTACCAGCCTCTATACAACGTTAAACCGTGAAACGTTGAATGTGTTGAAACAACGCTGTGAGCTTGCTGGATAAGATAAAATTGGCATATCGGGTATTGCACTGAAAACTAAAGAAGTGAAATTAGTGTGCCTCGAAGTTAAAGATTTTGAATGTATTTTTCAAAAATTGTATATTGTAAAGAGGAAAAATTAATTGATTATAAAATTCTTTCACTGCTAATTTGAGAGAATTAAATTTTTTTTATCTTTCTTACGTCCAGTAGTAGCTCATTGTAGATTTTCACGCCAGTAAACAAGACTGCTCTTTTTCCATATTCTGTCCTTATTTTTTGGTAATCTCAGGGAAAGATTACGTGTACCATAATTGTGTTGAACGAGTTGATAATAATCAAAAAAACTGACATTATCTACCATTTCGATCACCTCTTCCCCTCTCAATTTTTACTCGATCTCTCTGGTCTTTGAGTTGGCATATGATGCTTTCGATTTTATATGAAATGAACTGTGAACTTTGTTTTTACCATTGGACTGCGTCGTTCTATGTTAATTCAGATCTTATCCTTATTCTTATTATCTCTTCGTTGTTCCTACATTATCCTCCATGTACTCTTGGATTTTTCTTTTCTTACTCAACTTTCATTTTTCACTTCTTGTCTTACTCTTACACTTTTGAGAAGATTTTGTCATGTCCATTTATCTGTTGTGTTGTTTTGTATAGCTTGTCCATTTATATATAGTTATCCAATTTCACTGTCCTTCTATTAGCCAGTCCCAACTTTGGCACAAAGATTTTCTAAGTGTTACACACTTTTACTATATAATTTCACCAGACTTGCAACGCCAACAAAACTCAGATCAGGTTGGTCTGTCACTTTCACATCACACAGTGTATTTTGAAAGTAATGTAAACGAAGTTAAAAAATCAACACACATAAAAAAGTTCTATTTTAACTTTCCTTTCTTGTTGTCCGTAATCTGATACTGATTATTTTGTTTTTCTTTATTTTCTTCAGGACCAAAGAATGTCAGTTTCAATGGATACTGGTTTTGGAAGGAACAAGAATTATGCTCCAGAAAATGTGTTTGATTACATACCCATGTTGTTACAACTTGGATCAACCTCCTTGGAAAACGTTTATGTAGCAATTAATAATAAGATGCATTGGCAACACGATGAATCGTTACAAGATTTTATGAACAGTGTTAGTAGAATCATTAAAACAGTCCCCTGGAACCTTCGACAGGAAAGTGATGTCCATGATACTTCGCGCAGATTTGTATTCAGTCACTTGAAACATTTTCAAAAAAGATTAGACAAGCAAAAGCAAAATCCCCCAACTGAGGAATATGATCTCGTTGTTGATTTGCTGAGAATATATAAGGGTGAAAAAAGCTTGCAAAAAAAAAGGTTTGTGTTTGCCTCATTGGGTATTTTATAACAGTATGTGTATCGATTCTTCAGCTCCAGACTGTTTTATACGTTTTAATGAGATGGCTGAAAAAAAAATTATTTCTGTTTTTTTCATTAATACACTTTTTTTTCAATGTAAATTCGCTTTAATTTGTGATGCTTCATTTATTTTATATGATTCAACATCGATATCTGCTTTCATATCCTGGAATTCAATTCTCGAATGTTATTTTATAAGAAATTTTGTAGGCCATACATTTTTCACTTCTAAAAGTTGGTGGAAGTTACATAAAAAGTTCAGTCTTACCTCAATGCTGCAAAGAAATTTACTCAGGATATTTGTAACTCGCCACTTTTATATTAATCCTTAATTTAATTTTGTTCTGTGTCATTTGCAAGTTTGTTATTAATAATTATCTTTTTTTAGCTGGAACTTTCGTAGAAAATATTTTTAATAAAATGATGAGTAGAAGCAATAATTGCACATCTGAACCTATGAAGATGCATCATGATCTTTTATTGGCTGACTTTTCTGCATCAATTTCAGCTCCTTATCAATACCCATTCAGGGGCGGATGTGACATTAGAATTTTTCTGAAGATTACACAAGTTTTATTATTATTTTTATCCGAAGGATGGGGTTTCTGTCATTCAGACATATTTTTTCTATAGTGTGATTACAGCGTCTGTACAGTATGGAAGAACAATCAGTCGATACAGGTCGATAAAGTATTGTAGGGTGTTTTTTTATTTACAGCGAAAACACATTCAAACAAAAAATCGATGTGCTCAAGCAGCGGTAAGTGATAGCATTTAGTATACTGTTGTTGGTCAGTTATCCTAAGTTTAAAAACCTTCAATTCATGCAGCTATTTTGTATAGAGTAAATACATCTTGTTTCTCAACTTATTAGGCAGTCAATTTTTTTCCATTTTATACTTTGTATCTGTCTCAAATCTTATAGACGAGCATGGGAGGCATACGCAGGCAACTGCACCGTCTCCCTCCCCTATATATATGAATAATGTATATACAGGCAAAAAAAGGATTGTAGAAGCAAGAATTATTTGCAGCATTTCTACAGAGCAACAACCAATATATGATAAAGTATTTTTACTAAATTTACAGGGAAATCCAATACAAAGACAAAATTAAAGAGCTTAATCAGCAGTAAGTTTAACTTAAATATTTGTCTCTTATGTCTCTTTCGTCACTTTTTGCTATTTTTAAGGAAGTCTTCGATAGATCTAAAAAAATTGAGGGAGCTGATTTCATTTGGCATCCTTCAGGCTGCCATTGAATTTAAGCTACAGCACTACTGAATGAATCTTATTCTTAGATTTAACAAAACAAAGAATGCCCAAGTGTTAATAGGATAGTTTCATAAAAAATAAAAATCTCACCATTCCTTCTACTCAATGAAATAAAAGCATCATGTAAGCTGTTTAGTAGAATATGCCCCTATGATTTGGAAATTAATCATTCTTAGCTGAAATTTGGCTGGTTGTTTCCTTTCAATGTGTAGATTAACGGGAAAACGCCACATGGAATCCCCTCATGAAAACAAAAGTTAGTAGATGGAGCATAACCTTCGTTTAAAAAATCCGGTCATTGCTGCAGTATATTGTGCAAAGTGGTCTACAAATTCCACAAAATTGTTCAGACATCTGATTAAGTAAGAATATTAATTCTCCAAATCTTGACTGTTTTGTTTTCACTACATGGCAATATCTCATGTTGTGATATATTTCAGGCTCCACAATTCCATGGACATAAAGATAAGGCTTCAAAACGAGTGAGTATTATCCACTACATCCTGTGTTTACTTAATCGGTTATTTCAATTGAAGTTATTCTTTAAAGAAATGTATCGTTTGTATCATTAACGTCTAAAATTAAGGTCTTACTGTTAGGGACATTATGCTGAAAATTTGAAGAGTTGAACCGTGGCCTTCGTATTATTATAACAATTTTTACTGGAAAGATTTAAGAATTTTACTGCCTTATAAGTTGTCATAGCCATTTTTGAATTTATCATTATCATTGATTATCATATCAGAACTTCTATGGAGTATAACGTGAAGTAAAAAAATAAAAAAATGAAAATGAAAACTACAAATACCATTGATAAGCTATCAAAAGCTGAATGATAGAGCTTTATACACATACATGCGATATGTTTGTCATTAAAGATTTGGTAGAAAATGCGTAAATGTTACGGTATATATTTTAGGCAAACCCAAATCTAATAAACCGTTTTCAAACTGGTTTTTTGCAATAACTATAGAACACTAGTATATACCGGTTGAAAGGTCTTCTATATACTACTATTATTTTGGGAGCAAAGAAGTTAAAATTAGTTATTACTTTATTATAATTATTATTACTCATTTTTTGCTTCCTTTTTACCTTGTTTTTGCAACATGAAGAAAATATTCATTTTTCTTATTGTGGAAAATGTATAGGTAGCTCCCAGTCTGTATTTTTAATGGCCTTAGCTATAAATTTTATCTGTTTTTCAACGTTTTTTTACTTTTGCTTTCAGGAAAACTCAATTAGTCCAGAATTATGAAGAAGAATTTGAAAAATTGCATACTAAATATCGCGAGAGTCTTGAGCAGCAGAAGGCTGGTTTAATTGCTCACTTTCAGGGATTACACCAGAGGGAAATGAATCAAGTAAATGCGAGTCATAAAAAAACACTCGACGAGGCAAAAGAAAATCACCAAAAAGAGTAAGACGAAAATTTTTATTTCTAATTTTTTCAAAGTATTTTATATGAATTAGTAAATTATGACATCGGCCGATTTTGTCATTAGAAGAATTCACCGGCAAGCGAGAGGTCGTAAGTTCAATCCCCACTCGCTCCGTTACCTTTGCGGTAATTGGAAAGTTATATTAGTCTAGAATCTATTGATCCATATACATGTAATATTGCGTCTATCGATTAAATACTAAAGGTTTTGATAGTGGGGTGATACAAATGACTAGCTGAAAATACAGTTACGTACGGTTTGTATTGACTAGCTAAGGACACTTTAAATCTATACTGGCGCAATCTTAGTTAAAATGATATCAGGCATAAACTTTAATAAGTGGTATTTTGATAATATCTGAATCTTTCATTGTGTAGAATGAGATATAAATTCTGATTTTACCCATTGTGCTATCCCATTACTTATCACACACAGTTACCTTTGTAAAAACGGTAGCAGTTTGTATGCCAATATTGTCATTTTAAGGAAACTTGTAGTTCACAATATTACCGTTTAACTTATTAAATGTCATGTAGCTTGTAAATAAAAATTTTTTTGTTAAGAAACACGAGAAGAAGAAAGAGAGTCTCAAATTAGCTAAAAACTAAGAAACACATTTAAGAAACATAACGAGGCTGAGAGTAAGGAATAGTGGAAAAGATCTGATGTTTGAAACAAACAATCTTTGGATGAAATTTTTTAAAACACAAGAAAACGCTTCTCGTTTTTTAAATAAAGATATTTAAGCAAAACATTTTATTTTTTCAAAATTAAGATTTTATTTATCAAAAGAGCGTCAAAACAAGTTATATTACTGAGAAACGTTTAAGAAACATTTAGGTTCAAAAAGTCGAATACTAAGAAACTTTGAGACTGCCTGACAAAGGGTGTTTCTTAAGAAAAAACGTGTAAAGACAAAAAGGAGAAATTACATCCAATGAAAGGCAATTTTCCTTTATGATTCCAAAACATGTCCCTTGTTACAATGTTTTTAAAGATTTATCTTTTAGCTTAAAATCTAAACTTGTAGACAGTATAGTTTACCTTTCGTACTAATTTGTGCACAACAGAGAATTTTCTTCGCGCGTAGCGCGCATATTAGTTGACAACAAGGATTTAAATTGTTGACACCTAGAATTTAAATAGCTTTAGCTTTTTATCTGAATAATCTTCAAAAGCGCTTTGGTGTCAATCTTTAAATAAGCCCAAGCACTTTAATTTAGCGCAATAAAATTTTTAAAAATTTCGCAATTTAGTTGCACAATTTTTGCGGTTACAGGAAATAAACTTTTGATAGAAGAAACACATGACCACCATTTTGTATACTACAGATATCCCAATCTTAGCTGATTTTAAGTATGCAAAAATATTTTGTATATGATCAAAATAATATCAAGTTACAAGAAAAACTAGTGAGTAGGCATTTTCTGGTTTTTAGCATTTTTGAAAAATACAGAATGAAATAATACGGCTATTCTCATTCTATACTTGAGATTTAAAGAAAGTGAATGTGTGTAAGTAAAATCAGTGCTGTTAATACGCTGACACTTGTAAAAAAACAACAGTATTTAACAAAAGAATCTTTTCCTTTTTTAAAAAAACTACTATTCCGGTTGCGATTAACCATATTTGGATAAAACTTAGACAATACGAATTTCGTGAATAATTTAGAAAACAATAAAAATAATTAAGCAAACAATATTATTTAAGAAGTCAGACTGACGCCAGCATTCTTAAAATCAATGGAACACTCTATCTTATACCCGTATAATTCCTTTAAGATCTTATTAGCGCGTTTATAGCTTTTTGTTAAGAATTCTTGTTTTTAAAACTTGTGAATTAATAATTTGAAGTTTTTTTGAACGTTACAGCATTCAAAGTTGCAAAACCACTTTAGAAGATTACACAGAACAAATCGAACATTTGAAAAAAGAACTTTCTGAACATCAAAACAAAGAACAAGAGTATCTTGACAGGTATGTCGTTTTGTCAATAGCCGACATTTTTTATTTTCATTTATTATAAGTTATACAAGACCTCAAAAACGATTGAAATTACCAGACCGTTTTTCAGGCAAAAGAGTCTTTCCATTCGTAAGTACGTAAATACGCAAAATTTTAAACAGTTCAATGCAGGGTAATTATAATAATAACAATAATAATAATGATAATAACGGTTATATATTTCGACTCCAAAAAATTATTACAAATTGGCTCTTCTTTCGAAATAGCGTAAAATTAAATATGTATGTGGTTGATGTAGTGTGATAATGATAGTTTGTATTTCGCCTAATAGTAATAATTTTTTATAAAAATTGGCTTAAAAAATGGCTGGAGCAAGAAGAAGACCTGCCTGCGTCTTATCACCAAGCCCCAAAAAAAAACTTTGATATATACATCGTGGTGGCTAGTATTTACAATCTATCATATTTCAATATAATAAAAGAAGAAAAGAATACAAAATATAAAATATGGTCTAAAGTGTCGTAAAAAATTTAAAGAGGGATTATATAAGAGAAGAAATATTAGAAGTAAGGAGAGATATCAGTGAGCTCAATCAATTTAGTTTTTGTCATAACTCTAAATTTTGGGAATGATTTGGTTGTTTTCATTTCCAGGGTTGCTAAGGAGTTCAAGATTTTTGGAGCTCTGCACCTTACGGAAAAATCGGTGGTGCGTAAAAGCGTTCTAGGAATTTTGTAGTTGTAGTTTGCCGAATACCTGGTGTTGTATCGATGAGAAACTTCTAGGAATGTGTTATCAAGGTTTTTGGTATTTGTCCAGTTTTCCACTTAAACATAAATGTTAGGGTCTGATACAAGTTTAACTGGTACATATTCAATAAACCTAAACGTTCAAGAATAGGTTGAGCACTGGTGTATCTATCTACATTCACAATAATCCGTGATGCGTGTTATTGTATGCTGTAGATACGTTTAAGTTTAGTGGCGTTTGTAGTTGCCCATACTATATTTTCAACAATTTATATATGAGTGTATAAAGCTGTAGTATAAGTTTTTTTAAGCAGTTGGTATCTATATAATGTTTAGTCTTGTACATTATACCAAGATTCTTTGAAAGTTTAGTGTAAAATAGATATTAAAAAAAGATAGGAAAAAAGTATAACGGATACTGTTAACTGATATAATATCATATCTTAGTGAACAAATAACTACAATAAACTAAAAAAAATAAACAAAAGAAAACGAAAACACGCTCTAAGGGTAAAACGAGAAATCCAAGTAACAAAGAAGGAGAAAAAAAATTAAAATTTTTGTATCTTGTAACATAGAATCTTGCAAAATAATTGGAAAGTAATTTTAAGTGTTCTTTTGCGTCCCTCTTTGATTTTTGATACCGCCTTTTTTAATTCTCAATCTATTATTTTTCCAGAAAGTGGGTTTGTTTCCCAGAATATGGCGTGACTATTTTTTCATTATAATTAACTTTCACACTGATATGCTGGACACTAAAAATAAATAAACAAATATTGTACGGTAGGATATTTTGGGCCATTCTTAATCGACCGATAAAATTTCTAGATTAGTTTTTTCACTTTTGAATGTATATATTGATTATATATGGGCTGTCTTGAGGCACTATAGTTTAGCACTCTTAATACTATATGCGTTATTGGGTCAAACAATTCTAATATGAAACGGGTCTGTATGTAAGCAATCTGTTTGAATTGAATTTCGTACTTTCAGTGGTAGTCAATTAATTCTTACTATAAAATTTACTTTCTCGTTAGAGCTGCATTTCCTGCCACCAAATGAATTTATCCTTGAAATTAATACCATGGTTTCACGAGGGGTTCCCTCGCTCTCCCCCAGGAATTTTTTTGTCCCCCATGTAGACTTCCCCTCTTGAAATAAGAAGCTACATGTATGCCCCCACTAACCTTTTTATGTTGGTGTCCAAATATACCCTAAAAACCGTAGACAAATTACGAACGTGATTACCAACTGTATGTATATGTGCATATTAATGATTGGAATCCCCCCCCCCCCCCACATGGTTCATGAAAGAGTTGCCCCCCCTCCCCCCATACTTAGGTGACCCCCCTTATGTACCAAAAAAAATGACATCCCCAGTAAAATTTGGATTCAGGAAAAATTTCATATCTTAGGGGGGGGGGGGGGTGAAACCATGAATACCCTTCTTAAGATATAACATTTAAAAGATTTTCCAAGCTCAATAATTCGCTCATGAAATTGAATTGCATCGAAAACTTACACATTCAAAATTCCAAACCAAAGGTAGCAATAAAATCTATTTCTATATGGTTTTTTGTAATTCTATTCCAAGGTTGTCATTGATGATGATGTCCCAAGAGATCGGAAGATCCGATGCAAATGAGAATTTAATGGATAAATACCGGCCTAGTGTCATTAAGAATCAGTTCCGGAATCTTTTTGTCAATGAATACGGAGAAGTGGATGCGGACTTGGAAAATCAGATACCAGATATGAAGACACGATCTAAGCTCCTCATGAATATTTTATTTGTAAATTGATTCAATGTGATTATGTTCTGTATATATGCTAGTAAATCAGGGGTCTTAAAATTTGGGCATGAATTGGGCTTTACCAGAAAAAAACTGTATACCCTATGTTGAGGATATCGGACGTTTAGGGGGTCTCACTGTCACAAATTGTGGACGTCCCGGGGGTGATGCATTGCTAAAAAGATTTCCAGAGGGTCTCACATGTAAAAATTGACAAAAAAGTGAATGTCCAGGGGGTCTCAATGCGAAAATAGGACCATCCAGTGGGTTTTGATATTTTTCGTATAAGTCCATATCCTCAACATAGGGTGAACAGAGTTTTTCTGGAAAAACCCATTCTAATAAGCAAGATTCGCATTAACTAATATTTCCAATTCATTTCCAAACGCCTTTTTAAAACATTGGTCATTTTTCGATGTTTATTTATGACTGAAACCGCCCCTGGTGGATGGGATGCGGATATTCTAGGTGTCTCACCAGGGCTCCAGGACCGTGATATTTCCGTTCTCGATTAAGGACTGAGCTAAGTAAGTAACTGAGTTAAATAGCTTGCTAAAAACTCTAAAATCAATGTTCACATTACTTTATTTGGAATGACTGAATGTGCTATGATCTGTTTATTTTTATTTCTCTTTTCAGGGTGCTTTTGGTATTTGTGGAAATTTCGTTGAAAATCAAAAGAAAATCGTCAAAGATAAGCTAGCCAATGTTTTTACAAATGTAAGATTATATTAATTTGCATGGAGAAAATTTAGCGTGGATCATCAAAAATTTAAGTTTCATGTGGTTTTGGGTTTTTAGGTTCAGGTTGTTTGCCGTCTCCATTTTACTATTCCAAGTCCATACAGGATTTTTTTTATATCCACTTAAGTTTTTTTAGAGTGTGCCAAATGTCATTTAACAATTTTTTTTGAAAGAGCCTTCCAGGAATTATTTGAATTTTACTATGAAAGAGAATATGAGTGTGAAAATGATAAAATATTCCAAAATTGCTTTTCCCGCATTTTAGTAATCTTAATCTAAAATTAGGAGCTTCTCAGGAAGAATTATTCCATCTCGAACTCGGCTGAAATATTCTAAACTCGCTTATTTGAGAACTATAAGAGCTACGGCTTCAAATTTCATGAATAGCTCATCTTAATATACACGCTTTTTTTTAATAAGAATATCCTTTATAAGAATATCAGGCTGAAAATTTTGACAAAATTAAGAATAACTT
>JAUBWS010081454.1:0-10093 GCA_032270445.1 Darlingtonia californica
ATTTAAGCTTTTTTACAAATCTACGTATATAGTAGATTTAAGTGTGATAATGGCCTGTTATGTTACACCTTTTGTGGAAAAAAAATAAATTTAAAAAGAACTGAAGGTAATAAATCAAATAGAATATAAGAACAAACTAAGATCAATTTCATATTACGTCGTCGGGTAACCGTCATTACACTACTAATCAAAGAATTGTAAAACATGGAAAACATCAATGTAAAATTTTATAGAAATATATTTCGACTTTCTCGGTCATCATCAGTCAACTTCTCAAACGTAAATGTTAAAATTGTATAAAAAGGCTACATGAGCAAACAGAAAAAAGTGTAAAAAATCTATAATTACTTACAATAATAAAATGAAATGCAAAATAAAAGGTCATTACTTGTACATTAAATTTGGAAACTCCAAGACTATAAATACTAATTACAATGGAAGTATAAAAAGTAATTAAAAATGAATCGTTAATTCCCTGTTCCTATATTCGTCCTTAAAATTGGTTAAGTTACCTTTTGACATTTAAACAAATTAAGAAAAAATCAGGCTAAAAAGTTGAAAAATGTGGATAAAAACAGCCCCAGATCAAGACTTTACTGGTTCTTATACACATCAAGAAAGGTTCTAATTCGCATTATTCGAGTTTTCTATAGAAACACTTGTTACAAGTGTTTGATTAAGCAAACAAAATATTGTCTCGATTTTTCGTTCTTCCAACAAGCGTTTCTATAGAAAACTCGAACAATGGGCCTTTCTCATACTCGTGTATCTTAACTATATTAGAATTACTATTTTGAAAATTTACTGTAAGGGTTTATAATTTTGTCCCCCTTGCTTTCTTCTTTTTTGTCTACTTTGATTCTAATGTTTTCTTTAACAAGTAGTCTTGTAAGGAGCATCCTTATTGCTCTTGATACGTTCACTGTCTTCAGATTCAATCTATTATCGACAGAATTCTTTTGAATTTGTCTCAGTTTCGATATTATGCTCTTGGAAAACTTTCTACTTAATTGCTGCAACGTCCGGCGATCTGGTACCAAAGTAGTAGCTGGAGCTGGTGTTGGAATATCGGGTGTTGTGCTTAGTGTTGTGGTTGTTTTCATTGTCTTTGACGACGTGGTTGGCCTAGTTTGGATACGATCGTCAGTGGATGGTGTAGTCTTTTTATAAAATGGATCCAGTAATTCTCGTAATCGTTCGATAACTGTTAAAGAAAAAAAAATGAAGATGTTATTTGCCGAAGGATAATCTTTTATTTTGGAATTGGTATCAATGAGAATCCTTCTTTTGTGAAACACTCATGATCTTTATATGTGACGGTCTACGGGAAAAAGGGGCATAAAGCTATCCATAATTCACTTGTTTGCCTCTCAAAATCATTAAAAAACGTCTGCGGAGGAGTGCATTTCTATTTAAGTGACACGCAAATTGCGTGTCGCTTAAATAGAAATGACCTCCTCCACAGACATTTTTTCATGATTTTGCAAGTAGGTGGAGTATGATCGCGTTAAAAATGACCATGCCCCCTTTTCCCATGGATCGTCACATATTTCATATTTACCCAGGATAGACCCTTAATTGGCTTTTCCAGAAAAAACCTTTATACTCTATGTTGAGGATATCGGACGTCAAAGGGCAGCTTACTGTCACAAATTGTGGACGTCCAGGGGGGATGCTTCGCTGAAAAGCGGATTTCCAGGGGGTCACACTTGTAAAAATTGACAAAAGAGTAAATGTCCAGTGGGTCTCAATGCGAAATAGGACAAATCCAGGGGCTTGAGTTACTATTTTTGGACATCCAGGGGGCTATATTTTTTTATATTTTCCATGTAAGTCCATATCCTCAACATAGGGTGAACCATTTTTTTCTGGAAAAGCCCAATTCTACAGAACTGTTTCAATGAGCATCTATTTCTTGTGCAACACCTATGATTCTATATTTCATATTTTTCAGTAGCGTATCTGGGGAAGGTCATGCAAGTCAGAAAAAGAGATGTTGGTGTCATTTCATTAGGTATCATTTTTTTAAATTTTCTTTTGCATGAACCTTTTTACATAATGACTTATTTATGGTTTGATGGTATTTTGCTCTCCTCTTGTAAACGCGACCAACCTCTGCATACGCCACTGTTCACCCAAGGATAACTTCTATCAATTCTACAGAACTGTTGTCTTCCTGGAAGCAACTACGGGGAACCTTTTGGAATCAACAGTAATGTAACTTTCACTACTGCAAGCCTGCTTTGAACCCTGTAACCAAAAATTATACCTAAATTAAATGTATTAGGGGTTTGCGGTGGATAAGAAATATTTACCTTCTGGACTGCCAGTTGCTGAGTGAAGTCCAGCAGCTCGTCCATAAAAAATCGAAAATACCAACAAACAAGTCAAGACAAACTTCATCCTATTCAATTCTTCCTTCACTATCTAGTTTTAAATCTGTCTTTGTCCAAGATACAATTGGCAAAACTGTAAATAAAATATTATAAAGCATAATTTATGTGTTCCAATGAAAAGCCATTACTCATAGAGGTTTGTTTGTTTTCTTCTTCCTTTTTCCCGCCGATGCCGGCGTGATCTCAAAAATACGTGTCTATTTTGCCTTTCTGTTATTAATATTACCGTTAACAACAATACTCACATCGAATTTATTTGTTTGCTTCTTCCCGCCATTAAAATTTCCGTTGACCATTTACACTGTTATTTTGTTTGTGTTTTTGCATAATGTTTACCTTTTCAAATCTGCCGCCGTGTGACAGTAAATTCCGGGTGACCGGTGATGTCATTCTACGTGGACAGAATTTCAATTTCATCATCAGGTCTTAAATAACTTAAGTTTTTAGAGGATTTGATTTCTCGATTGAGATGAAACATTTGGCATTTTCCTTACTTTTTCTAGAGTGTTTTATAGAAATTAGCATTTCAATTTTTTATTTTAAAGATGCGTTCAAACAGTACACTTTGGAAAGAATATGATTTATAAAAGTTCGGTGCGAGACATCGCAAAGGGTTGGGCGGCTTGAAAACAGACCAAAATTAAACGTACTTTCAGAAAAACTGGGTCCCAAGGTTTAAAAATGCTTAGTTCTCGAGAAGCCTTTAAAAATTTATACCTTTGCTATCCACCCATTCTGCGGTGACTGGTACTGAAAGGGTTAGAAATAAGTATCATAGTATTGAAATCTAAAGATTATCAAGTTTAGATATCGTTGGCAAGCTGTCCGATTTAAAAATGTTTTTAGATTTTTCAAACATCACAGTAACTGAAAAATCAGTTCTAAAAAACCATAGTTGGGCTTGATAGCTCCAAGTAGTTGAATATCAAATGGAATAAAAAGATGTAAACATCAAGTTTCACTCAAATTACTCATTTTTTGTTTTAGAAAAAAAAAACTGGTTGTGTGCCTTTCTGTTTGTCTGTTTGTACACACATTTCCTTTCTCCTGAAGGAAAACAGTTCAATAATTTGTATACCGCGGCATCATGTCTGCAATTAGTTTACCAATTATCAATTAGTTATCGAAATAGAATTATGACTAATGAACAGTAATTATCAGTAATTAACTAATACTGATGGTTTTTATCGCAGTTGATTGTCAAAACTTTGTCAAGCTATGACGTAATCAACTACAATCTTCTCATTCAAAATATACGTGATAAACGCATTTGTGGTATCTCTAGGAAAAACAGCGAATTCCGTGCAACTGAATCTGAATGATTTTAAGATAACAATTTTTTTTTTAAATTTTTTTTTAAATCTCACCTTCATGTCTTTAATTCAGATTTGCGAATTAACAAACCTGTAATTTTTTTTTACTATTTGAAGAGGAGATGTGTAGCTTTTTAATGCTACCAAAACTGAATGATTTAACCTTTTGTTTATTTTCAATTTTTACTTTTTCACGATTTTTTATGCACCCTGTATACACACACAAACAAATACAAAGACATTCTCAGGTTGTAGCTCAACTGAAGTTGAGAACTGAACAAATCAAATCAGATTACACCTTTCAAAGCCTCTACAAGCCCCAAATTTTTAGCGACGTAAGGAAGATAATAGCCGTATTTATACTGAGACAAACTAACCAATCGTCTGAGACAAATAAATCGTCCAAATTATCAATTTACTCGACAGTGTAAATGCGACAAAAAAAGACATTGGCCGTATTTATACTGAGACGATTAGTTCGTCTGAGACGATTAGTTCGTCTTGACGATTAGTTCGTCTAACAAAAGAAATGTCTCTTTTCGTCGCATTTATACTGTCGAGTAAATTGATAATTTAGACGAACTAATCGTCTCAGTATAAAAAGACATTTCTTTTGTTAGACGAACTGTTCGTCTCAGTGTAAATACGGTCAATGGAGAAGTATGGGGATCTGTTTATTATTATCATTTCATTATTCCAGGCATTATCAATGTATTTTTTTGATATTCTCGTATTCAGTGGCGGGATCTATTTTTTTGACCGGGGACCGCTCTCTGGTACATGGGTCGCGAAGATCCTTGTATAGGTCTTTTAGAATTCCATGAAAAATGTGACGGTCTACGGGAAAAGGGGGCATAAAGCTAACCATAATTTACTTGTTTGCCTCTTAAAATCATGAAAAACGTCTGTGGAGGAGGTCATTTCTATTTTAGCGACACGTGATTTTGCAAGTGGGTCGAGTATGATCGCGGTAAAAATGACCATGCCCCCTTTTCCCGTGGATCGTCACAAATATAGTTAATCGGCACTTACGTGGCTAAGTTTTCTTAGGAATGAATAAACAAAACTGTATATGGAAGAAATAAGTCCGTATACGGTAATATATGCGACCCATGTTCGGACGTTTTTCACGCTGTGTAACAGCCCAAAACCTTACGCTGACGTAGAAATAAATAATGGCTAAATGTGATACAAGTTTTCAGCTTCGTGAAGTTATGTTTCTTTTGGGATATAATATGACAGCTAAAATATCGATTGTGCAGAATTTAAATGTAAGATGATTGCCATGACTGAACGACCATGGACTACTTTATCGCACAAAAAAATGTCGGACGAAAGTGACGAACGTTTCCGGGAATGACGAAAGTTTTGTCGACGGCTTTAAAACGTTATGGACACTATGATTCGTGTGATTATTATTCAAATCCAAGTTTTTGAAAAATTGAAATTTCGTCACTTTTAGCCTAAAAAAAATTTGTACGACATTTTTTGGTACCATAAGGTACCACACGTGTCTATAATTAAAGTAGTAACTTCTTTTTTTGAGATTAGTCGTTATTTTCATTGTTACAATTTTATATACAGTATTTTTTTGGTGACAAGGTATTGATATTATTTTATTAATGGTTATCTCTTTGTCCGCCTGGTTTTATCCATTTTCATGTTTGCCTTAGAATTTAACATGTAGTTATCATTGTTATCAATCTTCTTGTGCTGATTCAAATCACCGACTTCTGTCTCATCAGAGGTTTCTATTGATGAATTTTTCAACTTCTTGTTTTGCAATTTTCGTCGTTTTTTGTCTATTGATCTCTGATATGTTCGTGAAGTTAGTCCTTGCTTTACGAAGAAAGATTTGTTATACTTATTGTCCTCTGATTCCTGGGTTGTTTTTGAATTTAGTCCTACTTTTGTATTTGCGGGAGGTGATTCAATCTTTCTAGAAGACTTTACTAAGAATTGTTTAACCAATATATTGCCCATTGATTTCTGCATTGTCAGTGAATTTGATTTTCCTATGATTTTCGCCAGAGCTGTTATGACATTTCTCGTAGGTTTTAAAAAGAATGGTTTGATCAATTTCTGTCTTTTAGTTTTGATTGTTTTATTGAGAATCAGAGTATTACCACCGTCTATTCCATCAATTCCCCCGAGACCCAAACTTCCTCCGAGGTTCCCGGTCACCACTCCCATATGAGGGCGGCCTCCACGGTTACCATAGTATCCATAACTGAAAGTGTTGGTGTCTAGAAAATGTGCAATGCCATCTGTGGAAGGTACATCCTCCACTAGCGGTCTTCTGTTTAACGAGGCTTCCCCTGGTGCGGGTATCAAGGCAATGCTTGCTGCTAGCTGTGGTATACTTGCAGTACGAATGCCTTCGTTTCCTCCATGTATCCCATAGAGTTTCCCACCATATGGGAATCCCCCTGATGCCACATTACCATAGGTTGCTGCTAGGGAATCCATTATCTCATGGAGATTCCCTCCATTCTTTAATGACTCCAACTTAGCATCGATCGTATGCCCTGCTGCTAATAAATGATCCCCAAGGGACCCAGCATGTGCCACGTGTTGGTTCATGGAGTTGACAATATGATTACCAGCTCCTTTCGTCGTCAAAGCGATCCCATGGAAAGCGCTAGCCGCACTCCCAAGAACTTTTTGAATTAATTCAATAAACTTTTGTGGTATGACAATGGCACCGCTTTGAGGTACTGCACTGGCACGAGCGTTTTGTAAATGGACGACCAGATTAGCAAGTCCCTGTAGACCAGCCTGTATGACTCCCATTTGATGTTGGATTTGAAGTTGTTTCCCCATCAGATTCTCTTCCTCCTGACGCAGAATGGGATCTGCTCCTGGTCCATGGCTCTCATATGTAGGCGGATGATCCATCTGCTCAGACAGCCCCGACAATCGGTCAGCAACAAGATGCATCAACTCCTCAAGCCGTTTGTTACTTGATACTTGGGCTTCCTCTCTGCCTGAAATCGTCAAAAATTTAATGATATAGTATACTCTGCATAAATGGACAGTGAAGAGACCAAGCAAAAATATACAGGGAAGGTATATAGGAAATGTTGCACTTAGTGAATGTATAAGTTATTCTCTGAAATGACCCAAAGTAATTGTCCCATTTTAGCAACTGCATTCTACTTTAACCCTTTAAGTGCCAATGACCGTTTTTGCAGGAAAAACCCTATGAGTGTTTTTTCTTTAAACGGCACGCAGAAATAGAAAACTCTCTACCGCATGGGTTTTTCTCAATATTTTAACATACCGGCACTTAAAGGGTTAAGGGAATTTAGTTTAACTAACTAGTCTTTAACACTCTAAATTCCCATCTGTCAATGTCGAAGTTATTATTTTGCTCCCATTTCAATCCAGGCGATTAAGTGACATTGTAGAAGGAGGTGACGTGGAAAATACTTTATAAAATACTTTAGAAATTAACTCTCATACATTTTCCTTCCGGTTATAAGATGTCACAGCAAGATTTTCAATACCTTTTATCTGTGCTTCCCTCATTTCTTCTTCATGCCTGTGCAAACTTAATCCAAATCCTTTTGATCCAAGCCAACCTGCTCCTCCTAGCTGTTCTAATTGTTTTGAAAGTATATTGATAGCTTTCGTCTTTTCCCTTTCTTCTTCTGGTAAACTTGCTAGGTATTCGCCTTGACTAGGATTCATGCGTCGATCCAGTTTCTGGTTCAGCAATTCGATGGTGTTCTGCAGATCTCCAAATGTTGACGTCATACCTTAAAAGAATAAATATTTTTGGGAATAGAATTTTCCGAACTAATATGGAGGAGTTTTTTTCTTTTTTAACCGGCACGCAATTCTGCGTGCTGTTTGAAAAGAAAAAACTCCTCCACATGGGTTTTCTAATTGTTGTGGTTCGCAAATTTGATTCTTACGGAATCCAATTTTTAATCATTCTTTCGTTTATAAGGGGCTATTATCATAACATAGATTGTTAAGAAATATTCACTGTGAATGACGAGATTGTTCGTCAAAATACCGAACCAATTTGGGACAGCCATTCTAAACAAAAAGACTTTACTTATATTTTTATGGTATTTTCGCAACATTTTCTATCAATTGGTATATTCATATTTCAATATGAGAGTAGTTTTAACCATCTATATCTTTGAAACTTTCAAAAAAAAAACTTAAAAAAAAACTTTCAAAAAAAAACTGAAGATTTTTAAAGTTCAGTTTTTGTGATTTTTGAAGTTGCCTGAAAGTGAACGTGTTTAACTTTGCTGAATCGCGAAAATTTTCCCCCACAAAATTCCATTCTTTCAGAAATGTACTCCTTTACGTTACCTGCCATTAGACTTGCTCTAGCCAGTTGGTTTGGTCTTTTGGTCACACGATCACCAATGATGTCGATCTTCTTGTTCAAGTTACCGATTATATCCTCCAATCGAAACAGTTCAGCTCCTAGGAACCCACGTGCTATCTGAATGGGCCTGCTATGCCCATGTGTGATCTCGGCCATGCCAGCTGTGGCTAAATCAGCATTCGCTTGCATGATGTTTTCCATACATTTCAAATTCTTATGGAATTGTTTGTAAAGCTGACAAAGAGCTGTCACGTTTTTCCGACCATCTTTGTGTGATTTGCAACAAAAGTTCATCAGAACGGATGCAACTCCAGCCGCAGCAGCTGCGCTTACACCATTAGAGTTGCCACCACCAGCATTCATCAAGCCTGAGATATCACCACCGAGTTGATTTAATGGAAGCTAAAATATAAGATATATAATCCAATAATCCAATTTATGATCAGTTTTGACTGTTCTTTTTCGCTTATTTTTCCGCTATTAACGTTCAAACCGTTGGGCTTCTTGTCTTGAATTAGTTCGTGATTAAATCATTGACATACCTTTCCATTGCTATTTGGATATTTAGCACCAGGGCTAGGTACCCCAGCGCCAGTCCAGTCAGCTCCATGTGTATTCATTCCTCCTGTTAGATCACCATCTCCAGAACCGCTTCCTAAGTAAGGACCAGCCAGTCCTTCCTCTCCTCCTCTTGCAGGACCCGAACCATCATAAGCACCACCACCAGGTGTCGCTCCTCCCCCATCAACTCCCGGGGGTGTCCCTCCTCCACCCAATCCCGGTGCGCCTGCACCACCGGCTGCCGCTTGTGTATCTCCACTACTCTGCTGTCCACCAGTTGGATTTCCAAGTAAATCCAGTAATTCTTTTGGTGGTTTTGGAGGTAGTGGAATCGGTTGACTGACCGTGGCTGCTGGGCCGGAACCAGTCTGTATGACTGAAAGAAAAGAGAAAAGAATGATTACCTATGGCGTTTATTTTTGGCCACCGGTGTGAAAAGGGTCGGGGTTATAAGGGCTTAAAAAATGGTAATTCTTTAAAAAAAGTGGCGTTAATTTTGAACCATGATTTTTCTTGTAAACAGTGTAAAGGTTTGTTTGTGTTAAGAAAAACGAAACTTTGTGGATGAAACTGTTATTTTTTGATAATCATACACATTCTATGATGTAAAATGAAGTAACATATTTTGTTACAGAAAGATGTTATGGATTTTTTGTAAAGAAAATACTGAGAAATTAATTATTTTCCCCTTTATTTTTGCAACTGGTAAAAAACGCGGCCCTAAATGGCGTTATACCAAAATTCAGGTGTGGCGGAATAAGGGCCGGCGAAAAAAGTGCCGGCGTTTAATAAAGTAGTACTTTTTGCGATACCTTGCTACCAACTTATTGAATCCCCCCGCAGTAGTAGTAGTGTTCAAAAATGAAAAGAACTAAAAATTCTTTTTAAATTTGTCAAACAGAAAATGCCATAATTACCCCTAATTATTTTTAATGGAATCAAACTTCCTAAAAACTTCAAGTCAAAAGTGTATACAGACTTTGAAATATGTCATTTTTTTTAAATCATTTTAAAAGTTTACCTGCTGCCCACATATGTGAGCACTATATAAGATAGGGTTGATGTCGATAAGGAAGTATCAGATACCTGCCTACACACGTGAACACTGTATATAAGATAAGGTTAATGTCGTTAAGGTAGTGTCAGATACCCGCCCACATATGTGAACAACACCATATAAAATATAGGGTTAATATCGTTAATGTAGTATCAAATACCTAATGGCGGTGGTGGAGGAGCTGGTGGTGGTACAACAACCACTTGCTGCACTTTAACCGGTGGTTGGTGACCGAGAAAAGGTAGTTCAGTAGGTTTAGCAGGAAGCAATGAAAGATCTGGAACGTCTGGAGGCTTCATAGAAATATGCGGAGATATTTCTTTTTCGGGAAAGTTCGGTCGATGATAGTCGTTGTGATAATGTTGTTCTCTGTAAGGAAAAATTTACGATGTATCAAATATCATTATCTTCTTAT
>JAUBWS010081465.1:0-12529 GCA_032270445.1 Darlingtonia californica
GAGACTACGCACTTCTGTTGCCTCGTCATATAATATTTGACGAGACTACGATGTCCCTTCTGGGCTTCCGTACATTAAGGATACGTAATTTACCAAATATTGCTAATTGAAATTAACTCAAGCATTTCGTAGACTAGCTTGCTTGTCTGTTTTTCGCAGTTTCTAGCCGAAAACCAGTCTAGCACGGCATTTGCCGTACGGAAATAAAAACATGTATTATATTTTGATTATAGTATATGATAATAATAAATCTTAATTTTATACCATATTTTATATATTTTATATAAAAAATACTCACTCCTCCGCTGTTGCTTTTCTTCCCAGTTTCGCGGCTCTCTCGTTGGAATTGAAGAAAAAGAGACTAGTGAACGATTCTAAGCATTTCGAGGCAGTTTGCGTGTATAAACGTTTCCTGAATTTCTTTCTTATACAGCCTTGGAGGTATAGCCCTGCTTCGTTTTTATGCCGTATTTTATGACAGCAAAGTCTAATGACGTTGTTAAAACCGTTAACAATAATTATCTTCAAATTCTCAAGGTGAATTAAACGGTGCTGTTTTACATATTTTTTGGGATCTCGTTGTCATCGATGATTTCATGAAAACGAGGCCGGGGTGTTTAAAAATTCAATTCGGGAGATGGCTATTACCTTTAAGTGTACTTAAATTCGCGCAGTACCAATTATCGCGCACCCTTGTAGCCAAAACTTTTAGTTT
The DNA here is from genome assembly GCA_032270445.1 of Darlingtonia californica. Taxonomy (NCBI): domain Eukaryota; kingdom Viridiplantae; phylum Streptophyta; class Magnoliopsida; order Ericales; family Sarraceniaceae; genus Darlingtonia; species Darlingtonia californica. The sequence continues at coordinate 716 of JAUBWS010081465.1, forward strand.
TTCTTTCTTTTTTATGCCCTTGTTTAATCAACTACATTTTACCATCCATTAGGTGCGCGAATTTAAGTCCGCGCAATATATCTAATATGGATGCGCGAATTTAAGTCCGCGCGTAAATGAATACTACGCGAATTTCAATGCACTTAAGGTAGCTTCCAATTTTTGACGATATTTTTATTGTGAAAGGGTTAATAAGGCTTTCCAAACTTTTTCACACAGACAAACTCCAATAAGAACGAGAAGAATGTTTGGAGGCATTGCATCACACCAAAGCAAAGAGAAGAGGAGAAGAAAGAAATCATGAAATTACAAAAACGAGCTGATTTTCTTAAGAATCCCCGCTTCACAACGAACACAAGATCTCTCGTAAAGACATCAACTAAAGAAATCGAAAAGTAGGTGAACATATGTCTCTCGATAACTGGGGCTCTGATTATCGTGTATTTTGGGACTTCATTTTAAAGCATTATACAGTAGATTCTCTATAATTCGAATGTTTAAGGGGATATAAAAATCGTTCGAGTTGTTGGAGGGTTCGAGTTTTAGAGAGTCTACTGTAATAACATGGTTAAATGAATATTTTGGTTTATTTAAGAGAACTTATGGAAAACACGTAGCTCGTACCCCCTCCCACCCCCTAATAAAAAATTCGGGTTGGAGGTTCTTTGAAAGTGTATAAGTTGGGGAAGGGATCGAAAAAATAGCTAGAGAATGGGGGAAAACCAAAGAATTGGGGAGTTCCATTAACAATGTTGGGGAGGGGGGGGGGGGGTGGGGAGACACATTATACAAATTATTTCTATCTATCTTCCTTTACTTTTTGTTGTTTATTCTTCCAGTAGAAATTATTGACAGTTTCTTTATTTTTAAAGTCATATTAGGTACTGAGAAATTCAGACTTAATTTTAGCCAAAGATCAAAAAAGTACTTGCTGGAGAGACAAAAAAACAAATGTATCTCATTTATTGCGCCTCAAAAATTCTACAGCAAAAATGGGGGGGGGGGGGGATGGATGTTTTTAAGGATGGGGGACAAACATTGAATTAAGAATGAGGGAGGGGGGTTGAAAGTGTTTACGAACTATGAAACATTTCAGTGAACTGGGACATATGTTAAAGTGAGACATTCCTTTTCATTTACTTGTATATTATCACTTGGTTCCTTTAATGTGCCGCTTATCGAGAGCTTATCTTTGAAGATCTGTTTTCAAGTAGCTTTGTTTTTAGGGAATTACCCTGGAATTCTAAACTATAGCCAAGTAGCTTGTCTTTTTCTCCATATCTTTACTCGCTAATGTGAAACGTATTGCATAAAATATGGTCTATATTTTATAACATTCTCGACTGCCTCATGCACTGCTATTTTCTACGTCTATAAGACGTTATTTGGATGTCACGAACGTTGAAAAATAGTTCTGAGGGGTAAAGTACCCAAAATAAAGGGTACAGGATTATTTAGATTTTTCGTTATTTTTGGTTTTTGATCTTCGTAAATTTAATTTTACCTTGACTTTTTTATGACTCTTGATTTTTTTCGTGATTTTTAATTTTTATAATTTGTTTTGGTAATTTTGTTTGATTTTTGATATTTTATGAATTTCTTCAAAGTCTACGAGATATTTTTGAATACTTTCCTCCTCGTCTAAATTTTGAAAAAAGATAAATTCTCTTTTTTAGTATATCTTGGGACCATTATTTCGAACCATACCCTTTTCCTGTCATATTCAATGACTACAACGTTGGAGAAACCTATCAGGTTGGTGACTTGGTTATACACTTATTAAAATCGATTTAACTTTTCCTAAAGATTTCATTTTATCTCTAGGAAATAAGAATATATTAAAACCGGGAAATTTTCTGGTTTGGCAATTAACTGGCATCACTAGATGTTTTTGTTTTCTTTTTATATATACTAAACGGTTTCACAGAGGTGGAGTGGAACGTAAGGCGAGTAACTGTAATATCCTTTTGTTTTCTCCAAACTGGCGAGTTGTTGACATATTTGTCCCTAAAAATATGTATTCGTGTGGGGGGTGTATACTCGCTATGAAAGCCGCTATTTAGAGGTGCGCACGTAGAATTTAACAGGCGGGTGTTGTCTTTGCTCAGGTGGTGCGGTGATTGTTTTCAAAGCGGGCCAGCAAGTATCAATTTCGAATAAGTTCTTTATTTGTTGGTTTTGCTTAATTTTTATTTTTTTACAGATCAAAGTTGAACTAAAGAACATTACGGCTGCGTCAAGACAACTGCGTATATTGGAACCAAAATCGCCATATTTTTCTATTGGATTAGGTTTGTGACCAGGCAGAAATAATTTCTCGATTTTCTTGACTTCGAGTGCCGCATTTTGACTGTAAGTTTGGAAAAGTAAAGCAACACTTTACAAACAACGCGATATTTATCTTCGTGGAAATTTAGAAGACAAAGCTAAATTCATGGAAATTAATGATCGCGAAAATTTCTGCCTTTCAGCTAATTGGGTATTTAAGAATTACCCTTAATAACCTTAATTACTTTATATTGCTTATAATTTGTGATGAATTCTTTCCTATTTCAACTGCGACAAAAACTGCCAAATTTTCTGTCGTGTAAAATAAAAATTTCGTCTGCTATTATTTTCTTCACCAGCAAAATATCTCACTTTTCTACGACGAAGTACCACATACACTCTATCTCCTGATTATTTAATAAACCGCTACTTGTTTAAACTTTTCGATTCGGACATCCGGGAAAACTCGTGAATTATGGGGTATTCTCTTCTTGGCTGTAGATAAAGAAGATTGACAAATTAAAACGGAAAAATTTTGCTTTCTAATTTGTTATAGGTGAATTTCCTTCAGAGAAGGGTTTGATTGCACCGGGTATGAGTTGCACATATACTATCACCTTCTCACCCCAGACCTTGGAAGATTATGACGATGTCCTACAGGTATTATGCATCCTTGAGCCCTCGTAATTTAACTCGTTTGCCTCCGCAATTCTTTGTTGGGGCAGTTTTTTCTATTGGTTAATTTTGACTCAACAACACTCGTTGGTTTTTATATAAAACACGTACATGAAACAGGAGACAACAAAGAAATAAATTTTCTTTCGTTACTTATAAAAGGGAAGCCCAATTACGTCTCGAGAAAAGGAAGAGCTGTTATAAGAATTAGAAAAAAAATAGAAAATCAATATTTGCCGAGCGCTAGGCTAGTGATTTTGATTTGCCTCGGTATTTTTTCTTAATTTACTTTCCTTGATTCAAAACTTTCCGAATACATCAATGGATCCGCTAAAATTCAAAAGCCATTGTGGAGCAAACGCCATTGATGGACGGACCTCTGAAAATTCCCTTCCTCAAATATTGTCCTTAAAGTGCATTTCTTTGCCAGTGATTTTTCTAGTTTATTAAAAATGTTAATTCTCTACTTAAATAAATGCAAGGGTTTTCCGAGACGTTGGAAAAGTAAATCTCAACCGCTAGGAAGGAATTGAGAAGCGAGTAGCCACAGGTGACTAGCAATCAGTCACATTCACATGGTCCCAGTTCGTTTAAAGTAGCTGTTACCAATGAGAGTTTTACCATTCTGAAAACGCCTCGCCTAGAGTTGATTGAATAAGTAGAGACTGATTTTTGACAAGCAGTATGCATAATATTTGAACAGATTTTGACATCTTTTGACTATTTTTCACCATGCAATTTAGCTATTTGGTTGAAATCGGTTTTGTAAATAAGGTGGGTGCACTAGGTAGAAAATACAGAAATCCTCACATCAGACTTACATCATCTTTGATCTCTCTTAAGTTATATGAATTATGTTTCGACTTAGCTTTGAAAGGTTTATTTTACCGTATAAAAAAGTTCGACTTTTCTTCATTTCAGGTCAAGACTCAAGAGATGGAACCGTTATTAATTCCGCTGCAAGGACGAAGAAAGGCACCAAACTTGACACGTAAATCCTCATAAATTTTTGTTGTTACTTGATTTAATAATTTTATTACATACCAAGGCCAACTATATCATTTTGTGAGACAATAAAAACCACTTTTCTAATTATATTCATTCACTCACAAAAATATAAAACCAGTTTACAGCCAAATAACTATACCATAAAATCCTTTATTGTTGTAAACACACCACACTAAGGTACCACACCTTCATATAATTCAGTGGAGGTCTCCAGTTATATATTTATGCTTAGAGATCGGTTGAGATCCTTTTTTGTCCTTTTTCTTTGTTTTTTATTTTGTGTTTTAGTGAAACTTATTATTCTGAATAAACCCTTCAGTTATCTTGAAGACCAGGAGAGGGCTTTGACAACCTTTAAAAATCCCCTAAAAGGCCTGGTAACGAATTATTGACCAAATACTGAGACCGACCATTCCATATAGGGGAGATTCTGAAAAGTTTATAAAGGTATAATTTGTCTGTCCACCTCTTGGGTTAAGGAAAAACACTTATATTATATTATTTACCCAGTCAATGTTTCATGAAGTGCTATCAACAAGGGTCCTGTCTTCCTAGAAACACCTCAGGGCACCATATAGAATTAAAATGATTGGCAAATTTAACTGCCGAAAACCTTGCAAGGTAATCAAACTCGGGACTCCCGTGGACGTTTCCGGCACCTTAACCGCTCGGCCATGGCTCCACAAGATATCCACGAGATGATTTAGCTGTTTGACTTAAACTCCCCTTAGAACGTTCTTGTTTTAGACAAGAAAGGACCCCTATTTTTAATCACCTAATTTTCGTTCTTACATAGTGCATGATGTTATTGATTGCGGCTATAGTCTTGTTGGAAGTCGTCAGACAAAAGAGTTCGTGGTACAGAACCTTGGAGGCGATGGGCGTTTCTATCTTACAACGAAACACACGGACGAGAAGCATCCTAGCAAAATCTCTTGGGATGAAGTATGTATTTTGAGAATTTGCTAAATGATATTCCAACGTGCCTTACGTGTCCGACGTGCCTTCGTGCTCTACGTGTCCTACGTGCCCACGTTCCCTACGCGCCCAAATAAAACTTCAGGACCAGAAGAAAGCTTTCATAACGGGAGCAGCAATGATATCATATCTTCAGGCCGAATGATATTAGATCGGTTCGCTATTCTACAAAAGAAGTCTAATTAAGTTTAACTTTAAAATTATGTCTTTGATCTTTTAAAGTTTATTTTAATCACTGGATTGCACGTAGGGCACGTCATTTAGCAAACTCGTATTTTGAAATGTTATTTTTAAGGAGATCTAAGTGTTCCACCAGTTTGCTTCAATTCCTATTTGTGTTTCTTTGTTAACATGAAGACTAGCGTGAAAGTTTTCTCTCTCTATTCGTCTGTGCAGCAAACCAGGGTTTCAATCCCCCATTTTAAATATGGGTTTTCGGGGGTATGGACGCTATGAAGTTGTAAGTAAATGAACAAAACAATGGAAAGCGAAAGTGGATCAGGACCGAACGTCATGGAAACATTAATGGTAAACTAGAGTCCAGGCCCTTTTTTGGACATTCCGCATTTATGTATTTTTGTGCTGAGAACCCTATTCATATTTCTGCTGTTTGAAAAGGAAGTTACTGATTTATTGAAAAATGCAATCCCATTCCAATCATTTGATTAACAAGTCAACTGGGTTGTCAATAATCGGACCGAAGGCAGTGAAGTGGGTCATCTTAAGATTTAATACTTGATTCTTTATACACATAGATTATTAACTAGAAAGTTGGAAAAGAAACTATATATTGAATAAATTGAAAAAAAACTGCTATCATTTAAAACAAAGCTTAACATTGAGCCTTATCGAATGAAATCGGAAAGCTTCTGTCATTGGTAAAAAAGGCTCGTTTGTGGAAAATTTGGGATTTTAATCTTGCTATATGGCAGAATATCGAACTCAATTAACAGACATCGGGCTAAATAGATCAGGCGGGGAACTGGTACAGTCTTAAGCAGATATAGTGACACAACATTCTCTGGTTGATGGAACTGAGAGGTTAATTTTTTAATTGCAGACATTTTTGTTTTTTTTCTTCAGTTAGATTATGATGCAGATGAAAGCATTGAATGTGGTGTGTTTACTGTCTCGCCGAAATGTTTTTCACTGCAAGAAAATGAAAGTATTGTTTTCAAGGTAGTATCATTTATTATTTAACCAAAGGCTATCCTTTTGCTGCCAATGAGAACATTTCTTTCTTGTGGATTGTTAATATTAACCATCGAAAACCCTTTAATTGAAAAATTTAATGGACGAATGATTTGATTATTTACCCAAGATAACCTCTTCAGTTCTTCATGACTGCTATCAATGAGGGTCCTGCTTTCCTGGAAACACGTCAGGGTACCATGCGGAACTAACAGTGATTGTCAAATTTCATTAACGAAAGCCTCGTACGGTAATAAAATTCTGGACCCCGGTTTGCGTCTACCACCCTATCCAATTAGTCACGGCTCACGTAATAAATTTAGTGGAATCCATTTAAAGCGGACACCATCAGTGCGAAAAAAATGTGTCTGCTTTAGGGAGATGTCCACTTTATAGATATCTGTTCTGAGTGAGTTTGACTGTCAATCATTCCGTTCTTTGATTTCTATTCCGTCTTATAGATGTGTCCGCATTATAGAGATTCCACTGTAAATATCTGGATGCAACGGTAAACATTGAGGATGCTTTATCTTTTTCGCTAACAATACAATTTAATGTTATGGTTATTTCAGGTTACGTTTGCTCCGTCAGCCGTCAAATCATTCACGTCATCAATTGTAATGTTTTGTGACAATTGTGGAAAACTAGATTATGATGTCATAGGTACGTTTCATCTTATGAGCTTAGGTTTGAAAATAGCCTACCAGCTCCGAGCTTTTTGACTCTACACTGGGTCTACCTGCACTTATTAGGTACTGGATAAGCTGGAAATGTGGAATGGTGCACGTGTACTGTAGCAATTATCAACAGAAGCTAAACAATCATCGTTACAGTAAAAGAAAGAGTGTCTATCGCATTGCCTCTCTTCGGATTGTAAACATACAAATACGTGGAGAAAAGTCACTACCCGATCACACCATACTGGGTATACTATGCGGCAAATTGTATCTTGAGTTGTACATGTGATATGTCGGGGTAACCCGAACTTCTCAAAATCTTCTTAAGTGATACAAATACGTGGAGAAAAATCTTTACTATCAACTATCGTTACAATAGATAAAAAGAGTGTCTATCACATTGCCTCGCTTCGGATTGTAAACAAATGAACTTATAATAGATAATCGAGACTCACTGTTTATACTTTTCAATTTTCCAACCTTCTTAATTCTGGACTGCTGACAGTAAACCCAGTGAAGAGCCAAATGTTCGGAACTGGTGTACTGGGTATACTATTCGGCAAATTGAATCTGGAGTTGTAAATGTGATCTGTCAGGGGAAACCCAATATTCTCAAAATCCTCTGAAGTCATACAAATACGTGGCGAAAAATCTCTACCCGATCACACCAGCCGTTTAGCTTTATTCAAAAACTTAGATCAAAATGAAAAGTTTGTTCCATAATCATGTTTAGTGTTTTACACAACTCTAGCGACGTAATGTAATGAAAATTTTATCAATGTAAAGTTTTTGATAAGAAAATCTGGTTCTTGGTTCAAGATAATAGATTATAAGCATGATCCAACCTTTTTTGGAACGTACGATTGTAAGATGTTTTTTTCATGGCACTAATTTTTCCGAATAGCATAACTTCCTTGATATTGCATAAAATTGTTGGAATGAAATGAAATTTTTATTTGACAAAAAAAAAGAATTTAAACTGAGAAAATGAAAAAGGAAAAAAATGAATGAAACTTTTGCAATTTTCTATGATTGAAATCTGAGAGCTTTTTTGTAGTTTCAAATATGAAAAAAAGTTTTCAAAAATCTTTTTTCAATGCAAAGCTATGACTAAAAGTTTAGGGGAAATTTTCATCAAAAAATGGTAAAAAAACAGAAAAACAGAAAAACAAAATAACTTTGCATGGAAGAAAGATTTTTAAAAACTTTTTTTCATATATGAAATTGCAAAAGATTTAGGTTTTCAGATTCAGTACCGGCTTCGTGATAACCTGTGAACTAACAGTGAGAGGTCACTTTACCACAGATGTCCCGATGGCCGGTTCGAACTGACAACCATGAGTCACGAGTCCGAGGCCTTAACCACTGAGCTAATGCTCAATACCTTCAGAAGGTGTCGCGCTCTAGTCTTTTGAATTAGGCTTTTCCAGAAAAAATTGTATACCCTATGTTGAGGATATCGGACGCTCAGGGGGTATCACTGTCACAAATTGTGGCCGCCCAGGGGGTGATGCTTTGCTGAAAAGCGGATTTCCAGGGGGTCTCACCTGTGAAAAATGACAAAAAACTGGATGTCCAAGGGGTCTCAATGCGAAAATAGGACGAATCCAGGGGGTTGAAACACTATTTTTGGTAATCCAGGTGATATATCTCCATATCCTCAACATAGGGTGCTTAGATTATTTTCTGGAAAATCCCATTCTAAATTCAGCGCCTTAACCACTGAACCATGGATCCTTGAATCCTAAGTAATATACGTCTTATCTTTAGGTCATGGAGAGATTGCTGAAGTTGAGTTGGTATCGGTTGAAGGTGGACTAAGCAAACCATATTTAGGTGAAACTCAAGATGTGTCAGCTACAGATATCGTTCGATTCCAAGACACTTATCCTGGCGTTGTATACACAAAGGAATTGAAAATCAAAAACAAAGTGTTCGTATATTTTTATCATAGCGGCGGATGCGGGCACAAAGATTTCAAATGCTATTATTGCAAAATTTTAAGACCTTCATTAATTTGTTTAAGAATAAGTATTTAAGAAATTCATCACTTTGACATCGTGCACCAATCCTAGGGATCTTTGCTGCATATAGGCCAAAATACTCTTTCTTCTTCGTCCAAAGATTTTTGCCATGCCCTCCCCCCTCCGTTTTTTTTGAGCGCTCGAGTCGAGCGAGTCCGACTTATCAAATGAAGGAAGTAAAGCTCGTTTGCTCGAAAACTTGTTTACGATATAACGTCATATTTATTTTCTCATCATATTGGAAACATTTTTCACTGTATTAGATCTTTGACTTGAATGAGATTATCGTCTATATTTTTACGGGAGAGCGCAACACTTTTACGTCTAACAATTTTTATCACGTAACATACTTGCAATGTTAATTTAAAATTATGTTTGATTTGTTTTGAGGAAGTTTGGATTTTTTGACAACTAAAAAAGTTAAAGAATAAAATGTGCTATAAGAAATAACTAATTCTTGATTAAATATGTGAAGTTTTGTATGTTTTGTCTTTCAATTTAGTTCAATACCTGTTTCTTACAAATGGGATATTCAGTTTCCGAACACCAGCCCAGATGTTAGTGGACTCGGAGATTCTGATGACGCCAACATTTTTCAAATCCATCCTGCGTCAGGAATATTGGATGAACAATCCACCACAAGTTTCCACATCCAGTTCTCACCTGATAACGTATGTAAAATGCCTATTAAAGAAACTTTTTAGCAAAGCAAGAAACGTGATGCCATAACCCTTTGTTTACCGGAAAATTTATGATTTTCACAATCTTTGCATATAGACTTTTCGCTGAGCTGTGGACTGCTCCCTGGTGCATAAGTCGTGGAGCTCCTAGGTCCCTACGCATGGGTCCAAGGCCTTTTTTTCAGCGACGTCAAGTTATCTGGAAATTGGTAATACAGTAAAAGTTTGTTTTAAATATATATTGATCATAATGCTGTAAATCTCATCACCAAGTGAAACAATTTCAAAAAGTTGACCCTTACTTCCTAAGTTACACCTGAGATTTTACATCTAAGATTTTCTGAGAAACTTGAGGCCTATCTCCCGAGTCTTTTATAAAAAATATGTAAAGAAACAGGGGCTATCCATGATATAGAGTATGTATGTATAACAGTCTTAACCTAATGTGCGTGGATTGTGGAAGGTTAGGTTTAGATGCCGACTTCAGACTGAAAACCTTCTATCTCAAAAGGATTATAAATTTAAATTTAATCAATTATTAACAAGGGAAATGTGATTTTATAGATATACTTTATACTTCACAGATCGGTAATTGGTACAATGTCATCTGTATGAATTTGAAAAACATTCCAACACTTGAGGGTGAAGAATTTATTGAACGTGATGTACAATCTGTCAAGTTGAGCTTAAAAGGTGACAGCCAGGTATGTTAACATTTTTACTATCAAAAAGCTGCCTTTTATGGACGAAGTCTACTTACCGAAATGAGACAGCTTCATGGTTTATGTTTTTGGTTTATGGGTCGCTGAGGTGCTAGGTCTTAGGGGTCCCACATAATTTTTTACAAGGTGACAGTCAGGTATGTTAGCTCTGTACTACTGAAAAATCATCGTATGTGAAGAAAGTTAATTACTGCTCTAGGACCGCTCCATCATAATAGTTTGTATTCGTGGTTTGTCGGTCGCGGTTCTCTTTAGGTCCTAGGAGCCCAACTTAATTTGTATTGTCAAAAATTACTTTTTGAAATTTTTTTGAGCGATAAAAACCGGTTTAACGCCATAATCTTCCCTGTCTGGATCTCCCCACAAATTTTTTTATCTAACACAAAAGGAACGTTTAAGCTAAGTTTCAAAACAAAGTCTATTACATATTTACCTTGGTCTTAGATCAAATTTTGCTGTACAAACTGTTGTCAGACTCTCTGTGTTTAAGATTTTTTAACCCCAGGTAAGCGGAATTAGTGATAAGACGAAGTGCAACCTTTCATATAAATCACAGGAAGTCCAGTTTTTGTAAATGCAAAATGTCACACAACAGTAACTTCTTTAGAATTGCTTATGCTCGCTTTTCGAGAAAGCTCTCATCATTTGACATTTTGACGGAGATTTATGAATTGACATTGTTGGTTTTGATGGGTGGCCGAATACAAGAATATTTTCAGATTTTGCTAGTCTTTATACATTATCTTTTTGCTGACCGGGAACTGCTTCGTATTGCCTGGTTCATGCAGGACCATGACCGTAAAAGCTTTTATTGGCATTGGCAATTTAAAAAGCGTCTAACTTGCTTTTGAAAGATACTGCGGAGGGAACATCAACGCACTTGAAAATATTTCAAAAAGAAAGGAAAATGAAAAAATGAAGATGAAAAAAATGAGCTTTTTATTGAAGCAGCAAAAGTATTTTGTATTTCCATGATAGAAACCTGAATCTTTTGCAATTTCAAATACGAAAGAATTTATTAAAATCTTCCTTCAATGTAAATTTATGGCCAAAAGTTTAGAAACAAATTTTCATCAAAAACGGCAAAAGCGGCGGGGAGTGGCGATAATGACCTCTCAACTTTTTATCATAACTTTTGAACATATAAAAGATATTTAATGTTCCACTCCGCAGTATCTTTCAAGAGCAAAAAGAATATTTAAATTTTATTCAGTAGTTAAGAAGTTATAAAGCTCTTTTGATTTTAGTCGAAGGAATTTTGAAATAGAGTTTAGTACAAACCACAACTAAAGAAGTAAAGGAGTAAAAAGAAGTTTTTCTCGGAACATTTGAGTTTAAAACTTTGCACCTTAACCCCTCGAACACCAATCCCTTTAGTCTCTCCGATAAACGGTTTCTGGCTTTTTTGCCCTCCTCTTGGTCTATAGGCTAACGTCCAAAGGTAAGTAATTTAAAAGCCTGGAAACTATAAACAGTACACTTCGATTGTTAAAAACAGTCACGCTGATTGGTTAGAGTCTGCTAAATGACGTGCCCTACGTGCCCACGTGCCCTCATTTTTTTTACGTGCCCACGTGCCCTGACGTGCCCT
>JAUBWS010081476.1:0-12524 GCA_032270445.1 Darlingtonia californica
AACAGTGAGCCTGGCAGGGTTCTTGAACAGTGGACCTGGCAGGATTCTTAAACAGTGAGCCTGGCAGGATTCTTAAACAATGGACATTGCAGGATTCTTAAACAGTGAGCCTGGTAGGATTCTTAAACAGTGCACATGGCAGGATTCTTAAACAGTGAGCCTGGCAGGATTCTTAAACAATGGACATATTAAAAATCCGGATGAGATTCTGGTGGGTTTTTTTTTTTTTTTGTACTGGCAAGTTTCTTAAACGGTGAATCTCACTGTTTAACTATTCTGCCATGTACCACGATAACGACACTTGATCCCATTTTCCGATACCCAACAATGGAAAGCCAAAATTCAAAAAAAAATCGAACCGGAGATTATTTGATTAAAATTTCTTACCCTACCTTTCGTACCCTACAAAAAATGAGCAAACTTATAACTAGAGAATACTTGATTGAAATTTTTTCACTCTAAAATGGAAGGTTAAGTTGAGTATTCAAAATTTCTATACTCCAAAGAGGAAGCCCAAAGCTAGAGCCAGAGAAGATTTGATCAAATCTATACACCCAAGATGGAGAGCTAAAATTAGAGTCATAGAATATTCAAATGAAATTTCTAAACTCCCAAGACGGAAAGCTAAAAATGGAGACCAGGGCCGTAATTAACTAAAACATTTTGAGGGGGCTAAATACAAAGGTCGATCGAGCGAAGCGAGGGAGAATTTTTTGAGCAGGGGGTCTGAGGGGCGCTCTAAGCTGTGGTTCTAGAAAATTTCCGTCTAATATTTTACCTAAATTTCTAAACTAATCATTTGATACATAGCCCGAAAAATAGGTCTAAATTTCTTCCTCTTGACTGATTGGTTATTAAAATATTTGAGCTCTTTGGCGTTAAAAACAAATTTCGTAATTAATTCTTTTTCACCCAAAAAATATTTGCGGCCAGCCACCCTAGCTAAATTAGAGTCACAGAATAGATTGGAATTTCTATACTCCAAGATGAAAGGCCAAAAGTTAGAGCCTGGAATATTCGATGGAATGTCTCATATTCATATTAGAGAACAAAATTAAAGCAAAAAAATTGATTCAATTGTTTATTCTCCACGATAGGGGACCAAAAAGAGAATGTGATATAACTTTAATTTATCATCTTTTATAGAGAGTATTTGATAAAGAAAGATGGAACGATAGAAAACCAAAAAGCTCACTGAAACATTATCAAACTCTAAAGATTCTGCTAAATTGCATACAAAAGCAGAAATAATATTCCTGAAAGCGGACTAGTTTTACGTTAAGTTGAGCTTGAATTACGTGCAAAAAAAAAATTCATGGACTGATTTTTAATGGATTGCAATGTTCTCCAAATATAATCGTACGTTAAACATCCTAACAAGTTAACATTAGTGGAAACCTTAAATCTCGTAAGAAAAATTCAACAAGGAAACTTACCCAATCTTTGCTTGTCTGTGTTTTTGCATTTTTGGATTCTTTCGAATCAAGAGCTCGACCTAAATTTTACCATAAATAACCTGCACGTATAAATAGTCTTAAGAAGTAAAAAATGCAAAAACATCCGCAAAGGGCAGGAGGGTACAAAATCTTGATCTCAGGACCAGACATTGTATATTGTTCTGTTCTACTAATTGAAAATTATAGCACAATTTTCTTGAAGAAAAGAAATCATGATATCGCCTTATTACATAGCTTGCCAAAAGTTTAAAATTTATACAGTGTACATAAAATTTGTCAATTATATCATTATATCTATTACACCATTCCCACGGGGATGTTTTATAATTTTCTAGTTTTTAATAGAAGTTTGTAAAAAAGATTTTTCAATATGTTTAGCTGACGATTGTGAAAACATGAAAGTGACAGTTCTAAACTAAGTTTGTTGATTTTATGTCATCCTCATATACAGTGTACCCATAGTACTTTTTGGTACAGGCGATATTTCCTGAGAAATTACCAGAAGCAGTAAGATATATGGAAGCTGTGGTCTTTCATACCTCTGAGAACGGGATGCTTCAACCATAGCAAACAACAACAGCTCAAACAGAAATGTTGCATCTTTATTAAGCGATGGAAGCTCCTATGTAGATAGGCTAGAGATTTAAGGCATAGCGAGGAAATAAAGAGTTTAGAGTTTACATGAAGAGTTTACAACAGAAAAATTCTTGTGTTTTATTTATTTCTATATAATTTTTTAAGTGTTAAAAGTGTCAGAATTTTACCATTTGCATTTCCATCCTCACGGTCAGCGATGGAAGTACGTATCGGAGAAAAATTTAGCAAAATGAAACTTTATAAACGAAACTTTTCCGAATCAGGCACTGATAACGGCTCGACATAACAATCGGAAGAAAGAATGCAAAATGAAACGAAAAATGCAACACAATGAACACATAGCGAAATTCAATTCAGTAAGAGCCACCCCAGTAAGCACCCGACGTTAATCCGACGTCGTATTTTGGTCGTTGTTGGTCGCGACTATAAAACGACGTTATAACGACGTCGCTTTTGGTCGGTTTTGGTTGCGACTTAATCTGACCATTATCCGACCAAAATCCGACCATATCAACAGTAGATAGTTTACTGGTTTGTCAGGTGATTTTCTATTTTGTGCAGTCATTTAACATCGTCAATAGTTTTAGAGCGAAATAAAAGCCACTTTTTCAAAGAATATTGAAGCGACGTTGTATGGACGTCGCATGGACTTCGGTACGACGTTGTGATTCAAACACCGTTTATTTATGCTCTCATATTTTGATTTTGAAAAAGACGCTTTCGTCTTATGTGTTTTTCAGTAATTTTCATGAAAGTTTATGCTTTTGATAATTTTAAATAAGTAAAAGTAAGACTTTTTTCAATAATTCCCCATGAATTTTTTGGGCTAATTAGTTTGCCTTAAAGTTCGTGAATCACAAAGGTTTTTCCCACGAATGCTGCAAAAGCGCTAGAACAAAATACGCGCCGGTGAGAGGGAAACATTTTCGCGCCTTAAATGCGTCCGCGATCAATCGTACACTACTATTTTTAATACGGATCGCCTTTCTCTCGCTTTCTGGTTCGTGTGACCATTTTTGTGTTGGTATTGAAGGTGTCCGAGATTGAAGTTACTTGGAACTGATGAGCACCAAAGACGGCCGTACAGCATATCTGATATGCTGAGAGCTTCTTGTCTTTGATGTCAAATACATAAATCAAGGGGAATTAACATTTGAAGACACAACACACATTTTCACGAAGAAATCTTGTTGGTAATGTAGTTGTTATTGGCAGTTTGACTCTTTAATTGGAAATGAACATGAAACATCAAAGGTAAGTCAAGTTTGACAACAAAATGAAACAATAGTTTCTGTAGATGACAGATTTAAGGCAACTGATAATGATGTTCCCAGTCCTTTAATGTAGATCAGTGCTGAAAACTTATTAATATTGAATTGGGATCACTTATAAACATAACAAGTAAGAATACATAAGTATGCGAGATGTGTCGGGTGTTCTCTTCTCTTAAAAAGATTCAGAAATGTTGCATACTGTACTGGAAGTTGTTCATCGTGATAGATTTTTTAAGAAGTTTAAATTTAAAGCTCAGTCGGTAGAGCGCTCACCTCACAATCGAAAAAGATTCCGGGTTTGAGACGACCCCACGTCCACTGAAATGTGAGTAGTACAGTGAAGGTAATCTGATCTGTGCGGTAAGTTGTTGGGAGCTGACGGCAGGTGTGGCGCTCCGCCTCAGCAATATATCTCCCTGGTCTAGCGCAATCAAAAGGGGATAGACTCCCTCGTTGTATGGCTGATACCGACCTACTTACTTACCTACTTAAATACAGGTGGGACAATAACTCTGGACATGGTCGAGGAGATGTGTTTTGGCCTACTACTGCACCACCACCTACATTTCACCAGCATCTTAAAAAAGAAAACTTTGTCTGGTGCAGTTATTAAGAATAGTCTGGCGTAAATGTTTGTTTTTTCTGTTGTACAACTAACTCCAGACATCCAGGCATTTAAATTGATTCGGCTTTTTCAGATTTCATATATTATTCAATTTGTTGTACTTTGTCAGCTGGTTGATTTAATTGGATTTTTCAGATTCGATAATACTGGTTTATCATCGCAAAATTGTTTCAAGTAAAAACTGTGTGGTCTTTCGAAATGTGGTTTTAAGAAAATTTCATCTAACGATATATGTATTTACAAAGTACGATGAAATGGAGTTACAAGAATTTTTCAGCCAAGACGCTGGGAAAAAACAAAGCCTTTGTTGGGATTTTAGAATTAGATTGAAAATTCAGTTGGTTTCAACATGTATTTTTTATAAATTTTTGAACATTATTGGCAGAAATTGAATATAAACAGATTTTTTTGAACGCCAACAGGAAAATTAATTGTAGAACAATACGGACAATTTATAATTTGTTTTGCTAAGCGTAAACAAATGTTTTTGAACATGCGCAGGAAAATTCATATTTTGTTTAAGTTGTGCTAAGCATAAAGAAATAATTTTGAACAAGCGCGGGAAAATTCATATTTTGTTCTTATAAGTTGTGTTAAGTTAAGTAAAGACAAAAATTTTGAACATGTGTTGGAAATTTGTGATCTGGAGGAGTTTGTGTTTAGCGTAAACAAAAATTGCTGAACACAAGCAAAAATTTTCTCATTGTGTTTATCGTCAAATTATTCTTTGCCTATGTTGACATAGTTGTTTCCATTCATCAAATTAAATCCTTGTGAAATATTTCATTTTGGCTATTTGCCAAATTAAATCAGTGCTACCTTGTCATGGACTACACCAAATACTATCCAGCATGTCCCATAAAAAATTGTAAAAATAATATATTATGCCGGCATGAAAAAGATTATTTTCTGTTAAAAAGTGTGGAATGGTAAATATATCCAAATCATCAGCAGTAACAAAATGCGTGATGTTCCTGTCTTTTGATACAAATGCATGTGAAACATTGTGGTACGGTAAACAAATCATTAAGATATTTAAGAGCCCTTTGAGGGCATGAGCATTTGAAAAAGAATAAGAAGTTGGTACAATAATCTTTGCTTATCTCAAGGATTTGGTTACCTACCAGAAATGAGATTGACAGATTTTGGTATCATACCTTACAATGTGCCTGATACTCTTTCAGGTAAGTAAAACTCATTTTTTTCTAAATTATCCGTTACCAGTATAAAATGAACAATAATCATTGGTTGATAGAATAACTTTTCCTCAAAATTTATCAGTACAGATGCTGATGATTCTATTATTTATACAGGGGAGTGACTTGCACAGGAAAAAAATTAAAGTTTAAGATTAAAATAAAATGTTTAAGCAACACCACCACTCAATACCTAGAGTAAAAACATTTTATGTTTTATTTCAATCAAGAGAATCTCACACTTTCCCTTTTTATTACAGGTAACCATTCTTCACAATTGTAGAGGAAGAAACATGTGACCATTATAAATAATCATAGCAGCTACATCTACAATATTGTTGCGGAAAAAAGAAATAATACCCAGGTTAGCCTTCAAATATTTATGGAACAACAAGGGGATTAATTTTTGCAGTAATTAAAATTCTCTACGCATGCAATTTATTCAAGGGATAAGTACAAATTCTTTCAGTAGGTATAAAGTGAAAGTACACGTTTTTCAGAATTCTTGATTAGATACTCAAAGCTCATAAGTTGAAATTGATTTAAGATACACTAATTTTTTTTATAAGCATACCTCTCGTCATGGTATACCCTCTCGTCATGGTATACCATAGGTTTACTTAGTATTTTATGGCTATTTACCCTGAATAAATGCTTATTCTTATGCTTAAATCTTTTATAAGATTTGGTATACTAAAATGTTTAAAGGGAACAGGATACAAATGTTACCCCCCCCCCCCTAACCGTTTAACGTACATGAAATAGCCCAACTGGAATAGGGTTAAGAACATTCATGAAGTCTAACACTTCGTTGTGCGGGAACGCAGAAAGAAAATACTAAAATTTTAGAATAATGACTGAATTTTTTTCACTATCAATTTCAAATGCCGACATGTTTTGGCTTAACTAATAGCTTTCATCGTTTGCTTTATATGTGGAAGCTTCAATTGTTGAACATTAATTTGCCTTTGAAAATGGAGATCAGCTAAGCCTAAACATGCCAGCAATCATAGAATAAAAATTGTAGAATATAGATTTACTTTTCTCGTCAGCAGTTGAAAAACGCGTTACTGTTGACTTTTTATGGATCTAATCAAAATAATACGTGCATATTTCTCAAGACATTTCGAATATTAAAGTAAAAGAATAATGGAGCCTGCTCTCCAATCCCGGTACAATTTGAATGGGTCCGTCAAAATAAATATCGAAAAGAACGAAGCATTTGCTAGTACAACTACGTACAAAGCTATCCTTAGTAAATTTTGTTTAGATTTAGCAGACACTACTTTCGAATATTGGCCCAAACTTAATGCAACATCCATACATCGTATCTAAAGTATTTTCTTTAGAATCTTTAAAATGGAGTGTTTCGTAATTTTTATAAAATTATGATTTATTTTAAGTTTAAAGAAAAGGAATCTTCATGTTTTACATATTTTTGTTTTAGAAGCTGCAAAAACATTATTTCAATCAAGCACTAACAGCTCGGTCAGGTCTGCAGTCAGTAAAATTCTAAAATATGCCCGGACCGTACAGCAGCAGGTTAGCGGCAAAAACGGCAGGAAGAGAACAAGGTTGAGCAACCATCATCGGACGAGATCAATCAACCATCATCAGACGAAGGGGACGGTGTTGACGACGAACTAATATATTAACTATCTAATAATATATAATAAGGTGCTTTCCTCCCCTTTTTTGGAAAATTGTCAATTTGTGGTTTTTTATTTCATTAACCATCGGATCATCATTAAACAAACTGCAGTTTTTATGTTGTACATATGCTAATTTAGGGCTAATCCAGAATAATGGTGTTTCAATCAATTTTATGAGTTATATTTAAAATGTTGGTTGTACGTGTAGCAAACATCAAACTATTTTTTATTTGAATGGCGCATTGTTTTTAAGCTACACCATCATCAGTAAAAGTGAATTTCCCATTTTGCACGGTTTATTTTGGGACAACCATTCTTATTTTTAGTTTTATAAAGTTTTTTATTTAGAAATTCTGAGTTTGTAATTGTCAGTTTATTTTAGAAAGTCCTTGGAACTATAAATCCCGAACAATCTATAAAGTATTACAGGATTCAAATAGATCTTTCTCGAATTTATTTTTGTACAGTCCTGACTCGCTTTCATGCCGTTAAGACAACGTGGTTCCAAGAGATGTATGCTAGTTTTTAACTGCCTTCGAAGAAAATGAAGATAATTACTGTAACAGTTTCAACAATATGCCATTTTATTTTGTTGCCATGGACAAACGTGAAAACGAGTCGTGACTTTCCAATAAATAAATTCGAGAAACGTCTATTGACAAATTTAAGAATTTTGGAGCATTTTCTAAAGCAGTTTATTATAAAAACGTGTAAACTAAATTTTGTTAGTCAAGTTCAGATTTTCAATACGCTATATATTGTATAGTTTTAATAGTGATGGTGATTTTGATAAAATTGAATTGATTATATATTTTGGGAGCGTTCTTCTTGCTTTGCACTTCCCATCTTGTTAATTAAAATTGGTTTGAAATAAACGGAACAGCAGGTTTTGGCAAAAATCAGAAATTTTTACCATTTACACTGTCCATTTGATGCATTTGAGAGATGGTCATTTGACGGTCAAACAACGTCGGATGGACGTCGGTTTTGGTCGGAATTGGTCGTCGGAACGACGTCGAAAAGACGTTTCACATACAACCATAAAACGACCGTCAACTGACGTTGAACCGACGTCGGTGTGCTTACTGGGTAGTCCCCCCTACTTATTTTGACAACTAAGCATGCTGCAGTCACCGAATTTGGTAGGAAGGTACCACTCCATAAAGGAAGCAAGAAAATCATATTAAATTTAAAATGGCTACCATTATTGTTCGATGACGTCATCACAAAACGCCAAAACGGTAAAATTCTATATAACGTTGGAAAGCTGTATCTGCTGATCTAAAAGAGATATTCGGTTCTGTTTTAATTCATGAACAGCCAAAAGGATTCTCTTTTGTAGGTAGATCATCAGATTTTTAAAAACAATTAAAAATGTTAAAAATACATTTTTCTTATTTTGCGCGCTATTTTGAATTCGTGACGT
Organism: Darlingtonia californica; assembly: GCA_032270445.1. Lineage (NCBI taxonomy): Eukaryota > Viridiplantae > Streptophyta > Magnoliopsida > Ericales > Sarraceniaceae > Darlingtonia > Darlingtonia californica. Next base: position 8,228 of record JAUBWS010081476.1, read on the forward strand.
CATTAGAATTGTTGCTGATGTCAGCAAATCTAGTTTGTTAATGTTAGTACGTGTACAAAGTTTCATTGTGATATCATTTCTTTATCAAAAGTTATTTTATTTCAAAAATGTCAATGTTTTGTATTGAAACCCCTTACATTTTTTTCTACCTTACAACCTTATTTTGAGCATAACTACTCAATTACCTGATATATGATTCTATTTTTTTGGCAAAAATGTGTGAAATAGATAAGTGTTACTTGTCAGAAAATTTCAAAACGTACGCTAATTATTTTGGTATATATATATACCAGATATTTGACAAGGTATGACTGGTATGACTAATATTAATTTTTTGCATGAAACGAACAAAAGTGAGATTAAATGTAGTTCCAGTTAGGGCTACCTTTCCTGGTTGATAAGGATATGGGTATGGTTGCTATGCCCTTTTATTCTCCTCCATGAAGCTTATTAGTTGCCAACAATTATTTGAACTATACGCTACATTTAGTAACTATTTCATCCAATAAAAACCAAAGAAAAATAAAATATTGTAGACAATTTATTGTCACTTCCATCCTCACGATGCTTACATCTCATCATCTGTCATCTGCCCTTCTCGAATCGACTCTTCACCTCCTGCTCTTCACGGCTCTTAAATTATTGGCACGGATCTACTGACCTAAATTAAGTCAGAGGTACTGAAGCTTTTCTTAAGAAAGACAATATGTTATAGTCCGTTATATTTTTCTTTCCTCCGTAAAATTCCCGTTCCCACGCGACAGACCTGATTTCACCCGCGCGTTTACGGCTTTTTTTAACAGACTATAAAATAATCTACCTTGGTAACGAAATGATCGAGAGAAAGCTGAGCCATCAGTCTACAGAACAAGAATCAAATTTGGTAAAAATGAATTATTTTCCGACGATCTAGAGCCTTTTAAATGTGAAAGATTGTTTAACCGTTTGGGGCCTGAGAGTGACACTATCCAAAGTTTAACTCTAACCTGAGTTTTGAGAACCTTCAAAAATTTCCTGGATCCGCTCCTGCAATATGCCTCGAGTCGAAATAAGGTTTAGCAGATTTCCAAAAACACTTACTGGAGGGCATAAAATTGTTGAAGTAGGATTTTTTGCTTGTCGATTCAATTTGACTACTAAATTCCTCTGTTTTTTTATAACAAGCTAGGTCCTGAGGATCTCGAGATTTTCATGGCTATATTTTTATATTTCGATCTTAGCATGATAGCCTTCCTGAGGTCTTTGGTGAGATGTGGCTGGTTATTCCCACGGAGGACTTTAGTTTTCAAAGGTGCATGTTTGTTTAGTATTTTGGTAAAAATGTTTTCAAAATCTGCATATTTTCCTATTTCACAATTTAAAGCTTCTGATAAATCATTCCCAAATAAGTATGTGTCAAAAGACTTCCACTGACGATAACTGATTATCTTAGGTGGGAGCTTTTGAAATTTTGTTTTGAGCATAGTATATATTAATAAATGGTGATCACTTAAGTCAGTATCAACAGTCCCAGTATTCATAAGACAGTGCTTCCTGTTGGAAAAAATAAGATCTATACAACTCCCTGAAAAAGATTTCCAACAGGTCTTTTCTTTCATGTGGTTATGTAGGGAGTTCATGTCCAAAAAATGCGATACATGTGGGTTTGTTGGTTCTAAATTAATGTCACCATTTATAATAATATTGTCAAAGTTGCTATAAAACATGATGGCTTCAGATAACTTATCAAAGAAATATGATGGATTTTGTCTAGGTGGTTTATAAACACTTAACAGCAACCATTTTTATCTAGTTAAAGTTAGCTTAACAGGAATAATTAACCTGGATGTCACAAGGAAACTGAAAATCTGTAAGACGATATGAGGGTATGTTGTTCCTCACGAAAGTTAACAACCTCCATTACGATTTGAAACGTCCAGACGTTAACCCAGTAAGCACACCGACGTCAGTTCGACGTCGGTTGACGGTCGTTTCCCGACGTCGGATGACGGTTGTTTTATGGTTGCTTTTGAAACGTCGTTACGTGAACTTTGAGTATTTAGTCAAGAATTCTGAAAAACATGCATTTTCACTTTATACCTACTGAAATAATTTGTGCTTACCCCTTGAATGAATTGTCTGCGTAGACAACAATTTAATTACTGCAAAAATAAATATTTGAAGGCTAACCTGGGTATTATTTCTTTTTTCTGCAACAATATTGTAGATGTAGCTGCTATGATGATTTATGATGGTCACATGTTTCCTCTATAATTGTGAAGAAATATTTCCAGAATGGTTACCTGTAATAAAAAGGGAAAGTGTGAGATTCTCTTGAATGAAATAAACTTTTAGAATGTTTTTACTCTAGGTATTGAGTGGTGGTGTTGCTTAAACACTTTATTTTAATCTTAAACTTTAATTTTTTTCCAGTGCAAGTCACTCCCCTGTATTAATAATAGAATCTTCAGCACCTGTACTGATAAATTTTGAGGAAAAGTTATTCTATCAACCAATGATTGTTAATTTTATACTGACGAGTACAATTTTTATGGGACATGCTGGAAAGTATTATTTGGTGTAGTTCATATGACAAGATGGCACTGATTTAGTTTGTCAAATAGCCAAAATGAAATATTTCACAAGGATTTAATTTGGTGAATGGAAACAATTATGTCAACATAGGCAAAGAGTAATTTGACGAATAACACAATGAGAATTTTTTGCTTGTGATCAGCAATTTTTGTTTACACTTAACACAAACTCCTTCAGATAAAATTTTCCTGTTGGTGCAAAGATTTTTATTAACACTTGACCGATAACTCCTACAAATTTTGAATTTTCCAACACAACTCCTACAAAATATAAATTTTTCCGCGCATGTACAAAATTATTTCTTTATGCTTAGCACAACTAATACAAAATATGAATTTTCCTGCGCATGTTCAAAATCACTTGCTTAGGCTTAGCACAACTTTACATTATGCGTTTAAAAATACTTGTTCACACTTGGCAAAACGCATACAAATTATGAATTTTCCTGTTTGTGTTAAAAAACATTTGTTTACGCTTAGCGCTTAGCTGAAAAAGCCAAATCAATTTAAATGCCTGGCTGTACAACATATATATAGTCTGTCCGATAAACCTTTCCGGGCTTTTTTTCCCTACTCTTGGTCTATCGGCTAACGTCCAAACTGAGTAAGTTAGGAGTCTGGAAACTATAAACATTAAACATTGATTGTTGAAAATAAACACGCTGATTGGTTTATAGTGCGCGTAAGAAAGTGACATGATCGGCTCTTTTCTAATGTTGTTGTGGTGATATTATTGTTATGGTAGAAATACAGTCTTCTTATTCTGAGGAGCGTGACTGCGCTTGCGCTCCCTGTCGCGCTCCTCGATCTTGATAAGGAGCGCGATTAATCGCGCTTCTCAATTTTAAGATTGAAATTTTTTTGTTTAAAACACCTTGTGTTTATTTCAAAATAACATATGTTGTATAACTCATGATGTAATTTATGTAATAAAAATCCACCAATATTGACGTATTTAATACTAAGAAAAATTTTGGCGCGAATCGCGCTCCTCAACATAAACGAAGAGCGCCATCGCACTGTTTTACAGCATGAGAAGACTGAAATAGCTACTGTGCATGCTCCTCATTTTGCGATTTCAACTTACTGAGTTTTCGACGTTAGCCTATAGACCTGGAGTAGGGCAAAATGCCCGGAGCGGTATATTTGATAGACTATACAACATAGTGATAGTCATAAATCTCAATATTATTTAATCAAACTTTTGTCAGAAAAAACAAACATTTATGCCAGACTATTCTTAATAACTGCACCAGACAAAATTTTTTTTTTTATAAGATGCTGTTGAAGTGTAGGTGGTGTCACAGTAGTAGGCCAAAACACATCGCCTCAGCCAGGTCCAGAGGGTTACTGTCCCACCTGTGTAAGTAAATAAGTAGGTTGGAGAGGCTTAGTGTCGCTCGGTATCAGCCATACATCGATCAGTATATATCGGTATTATATTGCTGAGGCGGAGCACCACACATGCCGTTTATAGGTCCTAGCAAAACTTACTGCACACAGATCAGATTACCTTCACTGTGCTACCCACAGTGGACATGCATGGGTCGGATCAAACCCGGAACCTTTCGATTGTGAGGTGAATGCTCTACCGAATGAGCTATCCAACCTTTTAAATTTTAATGCCTTCAAAAATTTATCACGCTAAACAACTTCCAGTACAGTATGCAACATTTCTGAATCTTTTTAAGAGAAGAGAACACCCGACACATCTGGCATACCTA
>JAUBWS010081498.1:0-12521 GCA_032270445.1 Darlingtonia californica
AAATACGTTTTTTACAAAAAATGCTAGCATCACCAAAAAGGCTGGACTTAAATGATTGTTTGTTTGCCGTCATCCGACCGACTCCCCTTGAAAGGGCCCGACTGAAAAAATTTTATTACTCAAAGTTAGACCAAATATTTTTTTATTCTTCAACAATATTCAACAATATAAATAAGCGTTAGTTCTCACAAATAACATGAAAATTGAGACCAAAAAAAGTTTTTCCCGACCGACCAACCGTACTTTTTTTCTTAGAGTCGAGTGACTGCAATGTATTAAATTTTAAATACCAAATGTATTAAATATTTTTGTGCCAAATTAGTCTCTCTAGTGAAAAACATCTTTGGATAAAATTTGATGTTTTAAGTCCAAAAAGATCACTAGTTATTAACAATTTAATACCTATGTCATCAAAAATGATATCACAAATCAGTTTTTTATTAGTATTTTAAGTTGGGCATGATTTTTCATCACAGCACAAAACTAATTCAAACTCAAATCTAATTTCAAGCGTCATCTCTTAAACCAGTATATTTCTAACTAACTTATGACATTCAGACTAACTTTCAGCTCAGCCGATGTAGAATCCAAATTTCGATCAAATGGTGGCTAATACCACTGATTAGTTTTATAACTATTGTATTAGTCTCCAGCTATTTATATTTTTTTGATTTATCTATTATATTATTATTGAATTGCTTTGACAGTCATGTCATTTGTAATAATTATAAAAAAATTTCAAATAAATTCTGAAATAAATAAATAAATAAATAAGACAAATATCAGTGTGTGCCATAACTCGCCTGAGAAAGGAAAAAAATGACTGAGAAATTAGATGCTCCAGCATCATCTTTATTTGAACTTTAAGCTTGTTTCAGAGTGCTTAGTCCTGGAAAATATATTTAGGTACCTATAAAATAATATTTTTATTTATTAAAAGTTTAACAATTTATTTATTCTTTGATACGTACTATATAAAATAGGGTGAGTTGGAACAGTGGGGTAAAATATGACAGCATTAAATGTATGTGAACAATAAATGTGGATGCTTTATCAGACATATCCACACCAATATCTCATGAATATTTAATATCATGACCTAAACATAAATTTTATCAATATTTCAATCCTTCTAAGACTTTTTCCTGGTGGTTAATTAAATCTAATGAAATTGGCTTAACACACAGCTACTTTCCAAAATTTTATTTACACGTTTGTAGCTATATATAGAATCAAATTCTTTCCAGGGTAATTTTAGCTTGCTATCAAAGTGTGGACAGACTAATTAATTGTCTCCTAACCATTTAAAAAAAGATTCACTGATGTCACAAACAAATCACAGAAAAATACACACAAAACAAGCAGACAAAGAAAGAAAAAGGAAGTAATAAACATGATGATGATGACGATAAAAGACCCCACTGTAATTAAGACTTCCTGAAATTAAGTGGAATCAGTTCAGGACATGAACCATGTTACTTCATTCACTCAAACTTCGAACAACGTTGTTATGTGCATGTGAAGAGTGGATAAACAAACAGCTCCTCCCACAGTCCCATATCATATACGTTGTACACCGTTAGTAAGTAACTTTTCGAATGTTTACAATCAATTCCGAGAAATCAGTCTCCATCACTTTCGATTTTACTCTGGCAGTTTGTGAGGGAAGCCAATTTCAGTTTTTGATACTATACCTTAAAATTTCTTGCTTAAGACATTTCTGTTTGATGAAAATATTTAATTAATGTAAAATGTTAATACATAACAAATTGTCAAAATTTCATCTCTTTCTAGTCAAGAGGAAGGAGACCAAATTATTCGTGAAGTTTGGAAGTTCGGTGTAGATTTTACACCGGCACACATCATTTTTCTTGCAAACAAAATGGCGGCCAAGCAGATCCCATTGACTTGTCCAGGACACACGAGGCCAGTTGTTGATCTTGCGTTTTCTGAGGCTACAGAAGATCAAAAATACTTCCTTATTAGTGCTTGTAAAGGTAAGGAGTTAAACTTTATTTATCAAGAAATAGAACATAGTTTGGTGGAAAGCCTGGTTGAGCCTCTGTATTTGAAAAAGTCTGGTGGCAGCCAAGCGAAATGAAATAAACCTTTTCAGTTCAAGCAAGGTTACCATACATATTGAACTCCTCCATTTTTCAAGATAGAAAATTTCTCAGTGTTTCGTAAGGGAAGAAGCAGTTTTCTACAGTGACCCACAACTCTCACTTCGTTCGCATACAAACAAAAACAAAAGTCAAAAGAAAAACACACATACACAAATTGACAAAAAGGAATTGCTTACATATAAAAAAGGTAAGGTAATAAGGTAAGGTACAGTACAGTATTAAAGAGATATATTTACCGAATCCTGTACTCACTTATCTTATTACTATATATTTCACTTACTAATACTCTACCATCTACTACTATCCTCTACCCTCACTAATTATTCTTGATATCTTCTTAGAGCTTCATCATTGTCATTTTTACTAGAAATAACAACAGCTTAACGGCAGCAAATGCAGAATGCCGTCGTCATTTTAGATGGCTGCTGGTGTGTCTGTTCTGTTGGTAATTTTTGCTGTGATTCTGCAATTCTCTTGTAGCTATTGACAATAATGTCTAAAGTCCTCTCTACTAGTGGCAATTGGCATGGTAGGCACATCTGATTATAATTATAAACTGGAGTGGAGTGCAAGACATGAAGTTTAACCTCAATTCCTTATTTCTTCTTCCTTTTCCCCTGTTTTCGTTTCTGTTTTCTATTTGTCTTCCTCCTTTAGTTTTAGTCTTTCCATTATACAGTGAGGTACTATTTACTTCTCTGCCTTATCTTCTGATCTAATTTCCGCTATTAACACTTTAGTCAGGTAGCTGATGACATGAAAAAATTGGAAAACATTTGGACAATCTAATTTCTATCCTGAACAGTTCCTTTTAGGATGATAAATAACATTTTTTTCACCGGCCTTCATGAAATTATTTAAGGCAACCTTTAGACAAATTTTTATGTTCCCCTTATAGCGATTTCTATAAAAAATTTGTAGAGAAAAACAACAATTTCTTAATTTTTGAAACACTAAAAACCAATTATATCACTGGAAAGCTCTCAAAAAACTGTATAAAAGACATTTAAACGAATATAATGTGTTCTATACAGTTTTTTGAGAGCTTTCCAGTGATATAATTGCTTTTTAGTGTTTGAAAAATGAAGAAATTGTTGTTTTTCTCTTTCCAGTGATATAATTGCTTTTTAGTGTTTGAGAAATGAAGAAATTGTTGTTTTTCTCTACAAATTTTTTATATATTATAGTTAGTGCAAAAATTCAGTCAGAACACTCCTGTGGAAGCCATTTTTCAATCCTTTCTTTTCAACTAACTTCTTAACGTCAAACAAATCAGCTATATCCACTTAAAATTCTTATATTTAGATTTTTGAGACTTTTTCAATAGTATACATAGTTTCTGTTTTTATTTTTGTCAAATTTTTGCTTCATTTTTGCCTTCATAGAAACTGTCATAAGAAATTACAAAAACAGTCATATAAATTGAACGAAATAAGATTTGGATGTCCGGTAAAAAAAAAAAATTTCCCCATACTAAGTGCATGATTTGAGACACTTTTCAATTTGTCCAAAAAGTTTGCATAGTTTTCCATTTTTTTGTGTCACCAGCTACCTGTCTACTTTAGTTCCTGGTATTCCTTCACATTCTCCCAAGTGTTCTGTTGTCTCTTCCTCTCTTTTTGCCTTTATCATGTTAAGCTTCACCTTTTTACAACTGTCCATGCTTCATCTGTCCTCAGTTCTGTTAGAAAGTTCTTCTCTTTATATGTTCTTGGAGGAATCTTAATTTTATTTTATTTTTACTTTGGCCTGTATCTTTTCCTTAACCATATAATCTTCCATAATGATTTTCTTAGGTTTGTGACTACCGTAAATCCTTGAATAAGCGCCCCTTGAATACATGCCCACCCTAGATCATGAAAATTATTAAATAAGCGCCCACTCATATAAGCGCCCACCACCTCTACCTAATATAAGGGCGCTTATTTGGAATTTTAGCCAAAAACGAGTTTCTGAGAAGTATTCAAGTTTTAATTTTACAAAAACAGAGAAGACAGTAAGACAAAAAAAGTAGTAATAAACAACAAAGTTTGTTCTATTTTTTATCCTTATTATGGTTATTTCAATTTTTTTACATTTTTACGTTTTCATCTTTGCCTGAATTTAAATGAATTCAAATATTTGTAGTACTTTTAAGGTTACCAATGATCAAAACCAAGTGTCAAAGATAAATCTTAAACAATAAAAATTTGAAAACAAGCTAAAATGATAAATGAAATATATATTTCAAGAAAATATTTTAAGATCCTAGGTAACAGAAATTTGTACAAAATGAGGTTACCAGAGGTTGAGACTATAAAAATCCAGAATTCAAAATTGTTAACAGTAAGAACTTTACCATTATTTAATGACATTTAGGGTTTTCAAAATCTGTATATAAAATTTTCTTTTGAATGAATTTTTGAAAAAACAAAACAAATGTTGTTGTAAGACTGAGCTTTACTTGGACATATCACATACAGCTGAAACAAATACTGTTCTCCATTTATGCCATGAAATTAATAGATGTCACCTTATCTGAAGAAAACAGAAATAAGTAACCTCAAAATGCCAAAGTGAAAATAGACTTTCCATATAACTCACATTGTTCTCTAAATTTAATAATAAAAAAAATTCTGCAAAACCTAATACAAGATGGAGGATCATCATAAGTCAATAGTTCTAAGAAATTTGTGGTAGAATAATTTTTTGGTTTAACATCAACTAAGATTTTAACAACCTCAAAAAAGCTATAATTTTTTGAATTCATTTTTGATCATTGTAATGGATAGGCCAACTATGTGAGAAGAGCACACCAAATCTCATATGGTTTGCTTTACTTTTTTCCAGAGCTATAGTCATTCAAACAGGGTAACCTCACTTCAAATCTGCAACATCACAAAATTAAGAATATCTCTGGCTGTAGGTAACCTTGAATCCTGGTTTTTGAATTATAATATAACTTCTTCAAAATCTCTGTCAAATAATGTCACAGTAACCTCAAAGTTGCAACTTCTTTGAAACAAATTATGAGTGCAAATGAAAATTTCACAAAACACCCTTTAATTTTTCTACCATGATAATTTATTGTTCCCTTGACACAAAGCGTGGCACTTTAATAATCATATTTTGATTAAAAAAAACAAAAATGAGAAAAAGTTTCCAATTCGAATCATGTTACTGTAATGAAATACGAGTAAATTCGCCTGTCATAAATTTCAATCAGAAATTTTAAGCCAATGACAATCGCCTATTCATTTTCCCGGTTGATACATAATCATAATAATTAGAATAAATTATGCATGCATTGTGCAAATTGTTGAACCCTGCATCTCAAAATATTGTACCCATAAAAAAGGGTTGAGTCACAACACAATATAAGTACGCAAAAAACCGGGGCTTGATTCCATTCCCCCTAAACTTCATGGTACTAAATTAGTCACTAAAGAGTGTTTAGTGTACTCCTAAAATGCCAAAGATGAGCAATTTAGGTATGGAATTGCTAAAAATAGACATCAGATTTGAAATCAATAGATCCCACACCTCAAAGTCAACCAGGCATGTGATGGTGTCAGGGGTGATGCCATTCTTGTCAAGGTCCGTTATAACAGTGTGTATTAAATCATTTCTTTAATCATATTGATAAGTAACACAAGACATGTGATATGATAAAGGCCATACCAAAGTGTTCTTAATTGCTTTGCTCTTGAGGGAATAAAGACATTATAAACAGTTTTGATATTTGTAAACTTATTGTAGCTACCTATACTTTTATAAAACTTTTAAATCTTTTTGTACTTTAGAAGGTATTGTCAGTGGATTTGTAATGGTGAAAATTAATTGTGAATAAGTTATTGTGAAAATTAGAAATAAATCACTATGACATATTTTCAGTAGAGCCATTTTAAAATTTCAAAATAATAGTGCATTTAAATAAAGATCGTTGAAAAGACTACCACATTTAGTTTTTAAGGGACGTTCTTCTCTTACTCTAGATGGAAAACCGATGCTTCGTCATGGTGAAACAGGGGATTGGATTGGTACATTTGAAGGGCATAAAGGAGCGGTATGGGGTGCCACATTAAACAAAAATGCTACACTAGCTGCAACTGCTGCTGCAGACTTTTCAGTGTAAGTTTTTTAAATTTTGATACACTTTATGATTACATAAAGATATTATGATATGGTAATGTCTGAGAGACCTTCCAAAAATCCGTTGGTGTGACCCTTTGTTTATTGTCAAAAAATTCAAATAAAGCGTTTATGGAAGATTTTTTCAAATCTGACATACAGTTTATCTTGCGTTTGAGGACCATTAAAGTTTTCCATAGTAAAGTCTCTTAACATTGTTTGAATAATCGACCAAATATCTCTAGATGACTTGTTCTTTCAAACATTTTTTGCAGGGGTTACTAGGGAAAACGTTAATGGTCCTCAAAAGCAAAATGAACACACTCTAAGATTTACAAACTTTAGTTTGCAGCTTACCTTCTCATAATGATAAGAAAAAAATGTAGTACGACTGGTTTTGTAATTTTTACATAAACATGGTGCATGTTGATAAGTCCCTCTTGTTTTTTTGGAGGTGTGTTTTCAGGTGCACAACCAAAGATCGCTCACTTTAAAATGATGCCACTGCTTAAGTGTATAGTTGTGACTTGAATTTAAACTGAGAGTGAGAATTTCTGAAGTGTGGAGTGGTCTCAAACATGCACTGGGCTAGAGTTCTCATGTAGGTTAATGTTCTTGTAGTCCATAACTGTGACTTGTGTTCAAAAAGCTTGCTAAGTTGTTTTTTCCCCATTGTTAGTTTTCGCTTTCTTAATTTTTCAATTTTTGTTATTTTTTGAATTTAACCAATATGAAAGTGGAGCTTCTAAATATTGATTTCATTATACAGTTTTGTATTCAGTTTTTGTTCCTAAAACAGTGAACTCTAAATATTCTTGATAATATTTATAATTACATCGAAATATCCTATAAGACCCATAATTTGCAGTCCGTGGTACTTAAGTAAATTTACTTTTACTTATATTTTGACATTTCTCTCGTTTTTGTTGTTTCCACTGTAACTTTAAATTGATTCAGGAAATTATGGGATGCCGTATCGGGACAAGAAAAAACAACTTTCATCCATAAGCACATCGCCAAAACCGTTGATTTCTCTAGTGTAAGTTTATATTTAATGATTATTTGCTACGCAATTTTTTTTATTAGGACCTTGTTTGTAAGAAAATCCATGTTGAGATTTCCCCAAATTTCAATTTCGTTGATTTCCTCTAGTCTGCAGAGAATCAGAAAATAAGCACATCCAGACTCTGGAATTAGAAATCTAGAAATCTAGAAATTTAGACGTTCTTATATAAAAAAACTTACGCGTACCTAATTACTTATAAAGGGTCGGATAGCTCTCAGGTAGAGTACTCACCTTGTAATCAAAAGGTTCCAAATTTGACCCTGGCCACTCAGTGCATGAGTAGCACTGGAAGGTAATCTGATTTAAGCAGTAAGTGTAAATAGGAATTTGTGTAGCACTCAACTTTAGTATATGATCTCTCATGTCAAGTACAATTCACAAGGGGGTTGACTGGCTGGTACCAACAATAGGCCTTCTTGGTCCTATTTACTTTTTTACTACTTACTATATGTTTTTTTTGCTTGTTTGTCATTCATTTATAGCAGAGAATAAGATACAGCTGCTTTTCATTATACATCTCCGATTGAATTGTTTTTTGTTTTTGTTTTCTTTGGTGGTTAGGATGAAAAGAAACTATTAACTGGAAGCAATGAGAAGAAGATGAGAATATTCAATTTGTTGAATCCCGAAAAAGGTGAGCCATGTCCGTGAACAGAAACTGGATGACAATCATAAACACTTATTTCATAATTTAGAATTTGAAAAGGTCTATTTTTCTATTTTAACTGCCTCTTTACCTGCCGTTACTGTCAGCTGTTAGTTAGCATGGTTTCTTGATGTAATACACGTGACGTCTACTTTTATTTATTGTTATAAACCCAGCCGTATGTTCCAAGCATCCAGCATGGTGTTTATAAGGTATCGAACTGCTGGATAAAGACCTAAAAGCTCCGTGTTTCATCTAACATGGAGCAGACCCAGAGCACTAATAGGTTGTTTTTAATTCAATTTTTTTAAAGAGCCTGCTAGGCTAGATTTTATTAACTTTGCTGTATTTTTTTGACAGAGGCTGATATAATAGAAGGCTTAGCTGGAAATCCAAAAACGTGTCTATGGTTAAACAACGATCAAGAGATCCTAGCTGGAACAGACGACAAAATTATAAGGTAGATTTTAATTTTTTGAATTGATTATCTTTCTAAATGAAAGATTGCTCTCAGAATAAGGAATCTTATTAAAGCCAATGAAAACCATGTTTTATGAAGGCTCAGTAAAATAGTTAAATTTAGTGTAAAATTTTACCTGTTTGTTTCTCGATTTAGGCTGTTCGATGCTCGTACGTTAAAGGAAGAGAATGCTATCACATTAGAAAAACCACTGGCTGGTATGCAGTTAAGCTTGGATAAATTGGTATTGTGTGTAGCATGTGGAGACCAAGCTATATTCTACGATACACACACGTAAGTTTCTTAAAATATTGGTGCTTATGGTCCGTGTGGAAATATTTACCTAGCTTCGTTTTTCTTAAAAGACATTTCTTAGTTCCTAGGCACGAAGACAACTTGAATTTTGCTTTAGAGGTCACGACTTTGCACTTTGATAACTTAATCCACCCGAAAAACAGCAAAAATGCGAAGCTGAATGTTTGATCTTTCTTCAAAATTTACTCAGCAACAATTTTTAAGCAAAACAAAGTTCTTTAAAAGCATTTAAACTCTATAAATAACGTTAATTAAGATAGCTAACGAAGCTATATATCTTCTCTAATTCGGACCCTGCTACCGTTAGAACAGTTTGTTTACTTCCTCTTGGGGTAATCCTTTCCAAATGATATATCTGTGGAATTTAATTACTGTATATAATTACCTTTTTTATTTGCTTTAGTTTGAAAGAAATTAAAAGGTATACGATGACTACAGATATCAATTCAGTGTCGTTGAATCCAGCAAAGACGTGTTTTGTTGCCGGTGGTAAAGACTTTCTCATGTATAAGCACGACTATTCGAACGGAACCCAACAAGGTAACATAAAGTTTGTTTTGTACATACAAAGAAAGTCTATAATACATTTGGACTCAGAAATATTTTTTTAGCGATTCAAGAAGTACCGTTTCAAAAATTTTATGCGTCGGGACTCAAATATGGTGGTTCATTCAAGCTACTACACTCAAATGTTAGTCTCTAGTATTAAGTTTTTTGGGCCGTCCCTGCACTCATCATATGGAGTATAGGATAGTTTCTAATGCTAGAAACAAGTATCTGAAAAACGTTGGTAATTCAGAGAAAACGGATGGGTCTAGCAGATTTCTGAAATTTCCTTTGAAATGAAGCATGTAGGATATGCACGTTTTTGGAAGAAGCAATAATTAATAAGCACACGCGCTCCAAAAAAAATTTCAAATCATCACTTATTGGGTATTTTCCAAATATATTCGTCATTATTATTGTGTTTTTCAGAAGCATCACATGCTCATTTCGGACCTGTCCATTGTGTACGGTTTTCACCTGATGGTGAAGTGTATGCATCTGGCTCCGAAGACGGAACGCTGCGGTTATGGCAAACAATTGTGGGTAAAACGTATGGTCTTTGGAAGGCACCAACTGACGAAGAAGAGCAAAAAAATGGAATCAATAAACAAAACCATTGCAATGAAATAACAGTGGAGAGTTAATGAATATTTCACCCCACCCTCTCCCCTCCCACTCGCACTTTATATATTATAAGGCATCTTCTATTTGTTCGTTCTTTTTTTCTTCGTTACAATTTCGTTAACGAAGCTCACAATCGACATGTCACATATACCTTTCAGAATGAAATGTTGTGGTTTCGGGAAACTAAAATATCCTCACAGGACAGTTTGTTGCACGATGATGCTTGTGAAAAACTTGAACAAAAGATTGGGTAATGCTGTCAATTCAGAGCTTAACAATATACCAATTGCTATTATTTGATAGTAGTTCTTCTTATAGAAAAGTGTATGTGACATGACACTTATTTCAGTGTTAATAAAATTTGTAAAATTTCTCAACAAGTCACTCTTCCGGAAAAGATACTTATGTATATAACGTCACACATCAGATTCTTTTCCACCCCTCATTATTCTCCAGCAGAACTTCAACAGTTTGAAAGGTAGATACTTTGTACGAATAGAAGATGCCTTTAGAATGAAATACTTCAAACAAACAAAAACTATTATTTATTTATAATAAAGTAAAAAAAAAATTGAATATTTTTATTTGGTAGACATTATGATAAAACTGACGTTATTAGTGTACACGTTTTTATAAGGAAATGGTTGCTTGACCTAAACTTTCAACAGAGAGTGAATATTGTTACATTCCATCTCCCAGGGCCGGATTTTTATTTTGTGAATATTTAAAACTGATTTGTGACAAACTTTCAAAATCGAGTTCATTTTTAAAACAAGATCGAGGAATTTAAGAAAATTAGATTCACCAGATATGTTTTTAATAATATTTGATTCAAGCTTGCTAAAAATAAGAAGCTGAACAACAACAAAAACTTTCTTGACCATCCATGTCGAGGTTACCATTTTTTATAAGAACGTGTACCAGCTTTCTTGTTCGGTCGACATTTCCACGTCAAGAGAATACAGCTTAATTCCTTCAGCATTTGCAGTGTCCAATTTTTTTTAAATTTGAAACAAACTGATAGGAGCGAAGCTTTTATCTTAAAGTTTAACTTGTATTCGATCGTAGGACGTTAGTGCTTTAGCCGATCTTTAAGAATCCTTATTCTGGTCGATCTTTGGGGATCGTTTTTTTGAAAGAAAATTATCCTCCATAAAGTAACGGTTCTTCTTTGAATTTATCGGAAATGATTTGAGATAAAACAAGTTTTGCGTTGTGAATTTAGGTATTACTCTAGTTAGTTTTTTCGTCTAATAACCACTGCAGTAACATCGTTTTTAAAATATGTTAAGTAGGGTTTGAATTATATACGAAGATATTTTTGTTACCTGAAAATGGGCTTTTCCAGAAAAAAAATGTCCACGCTATGTTAGGGATATGGAAATACATGAAAAATATCATGACCCCCTGGATGTCCAAAAATAGTAACTCGACCCTCTGGATTTGTCCTATTTTCGCATTGAGATCCCCTGGACATCCACTCTTTTGTCAATTTTTACAGGTGAGACCCCCTGGAAATCTTTTTAGCAAAGCATCACCCCCTGGACGTCCACAATTTGTGACAGTGAGCACCCCCTGGACGTCCAATATCCTCAACATAGGGTATAAAGTTTTTTTCTGGAAAAGCCCAATGTTATGCTTCATTGTTTATTAATTATAATTTGTTTTATGGGAATGTGAACTAATAATACATTAAAAAAAAGCGAAATATTGTTTTTTTTTCTGTCTCGGTGTGACTCTGTTTACTCTTACAGCCCCACTTCTTCTGAAACAAAACTACTTTTTAAGTCAAAAATGGCTCGTTTCAATTTCAGATAACCCTACATCACTGCAAGCCCCACGGAGCAAAGCATGTATGGAAAATTTCATTTGTATTTCATTCTGGCATGTAAAGGGTTATTAATTTTTGGCTACTACAATCTCTGTGTTCAAGATCAAACATATTTTTAAGCATATATGGAATTTAAAACTCAAACGTGCTTAAAACTCAATTATCTCTAGATACACACTGACACTCCCTAGAATTGTAGGTTTCTAAAGCCAAGCTATTTCATTTAGAATATTTCAGCTCCTTCAAAAACCTTTTTAATTCCGATATTGCCATTCTCGTTTTTATAAATTTTATTGAAAGAGAGTACAGTAAGGATTTCGACTACTTGAAGGTAAGTCATTTTATGTAAACTGGTCATCATAGACTAGGTACTATATACCTAGCCTGTTTATCAGACCAATACTGTTATTATGAAATATACCGTATACAATACTGCACAGCCTACAAGTTAACATATGGACCAAAGCCTTTATTTAGTGGGCCTCAAAAATGAAAATATGAATTTTAAGTTACTCCCCCACTGATCATATGTTTCTTCATTGGTAAAAATTGTTAGTTATTAAGTGTAGCATTTGGTGATAAAGAATAGCAATAAACTGACTGATATTTTCGAAAGGTTTTTTTTAAACGCAAGGGTAGGATTTGTGTTCACTAAATACCGACAGTTAACATTGATCAATATCATTCAATACTATCCAAAGCACAGTGAGACCATTGTTTGCTTAGTTTTACCTGCCTTTAGGCCGCAAACTTTCACTCTGTAGTGCAAGAGCCATATTGGCAGTTAGATAAATTCG
>JAUBWS010081509.1:0-12521 GCA_032270445.1 Darlingtonia californica
TTGACTTTCTCGCCCGACTTTGAAAATGCAAATTATGGCAATTTTCGCTAAATTCCATTTATTTTTGTCCAGCCTTGGAGGGTTCGTTAAATTGAAATGAAAGAGACCAAAATTTTCTGCGAAATCATTAACTCTATTAATTCCTATTCAAGTAGCTCTGTTTTGGAGGGGTGAAATCTAGCATTATCGTGAAGTTAGAAAGACAAAAACTTTAGTTCATGATCTTTCAAACATTTCTTACAATACTGTATATTCAACAAATCCACAGAAATTTAAAACATGTCAAATTACCCTGAGTTTCACCCATGTGCACACAATAAGATAATACATTATAATCGGTTGGAGAAAACAAATTATAATAATAATCAAACCTCTGCACCTAAAAGACACAAATGTTTTATTCACCGTGTGAACTTTACCTAAAATCAACTTATCTTTGAAAACAACTTTATGTCAAACACTTCGCAGAGACCTTTCACAGCAAGCTAAAATGGCAAGTTTTATTTAAAAAAGTTCTTGTTTAAAGTTTTCTAAATTCAAGAAATGATTCTTTATAACAAGAAGGAATATAAATGTAAATCTAGAGTTCTGTTTGCAGTTGCAATTTAATTAAATGGATTTATACGTTTTATGATATTACACAATATCACTCTACAGGAATCATGAAAATTTCAAATTACTCGGAGTCTCATCCATCTGCTCACATTATAATAATACATTATAACCGGCTGCAGAAAATGTAAACATAATAGTATCAAACTCTTCTAGTCTAAAGTGGGACGATAGCAACGAAAATGAATTATTCATTCACGCCATGAATCCTTGTAAAAGATAATTATGTAGTTTCATCATCAGAATTGCAAATAACCCATACTTTAGGCAACTATATCTTTTAAAATCTATAGCTATAGCGATTTTTATACCAGGTGGAATATTTGGACCAATATTACAATTCTGAGCATGAGACCTTCCAATTAAGTCTATACCGATCAATTAAGACAAAGTTGAATGGAGGTTAATGACCCGGTTAGTGCATAAAGTAATTAAATTGAAACTGCAAACAGAACTCTAGATTTACATTTACATTTTTCTTGTTATAAAGAATCATTTCTTAAATTTAGAAAATTTTAAACAAGAACTTTTTTAAATAAAACTTGCCATTTTAGCTTGCTTTGAAAGGTCTCTGCGAAGTAGTTGACATAAAGTTTTTTTTAAAGATAAGTTAATTTTAAGTAAAGTTCACACGGTGAATAAAGCATTTGTGTTTTTATAAACAATTTTGTGATACACTTAACATGGTTAACCACACATGGTTTAATTGTAATTTACAACGTCAATATAGTTAAACAATATGCAAGTAGATAAGAAGATTAGTGCAAACACACCTGGCACCACAGCAAAAGCTCCCAAAGTTCGTGCGTTATTTTCATGAAGCCAGTATTCACCAGTATATATCAGTGAACGAAGCGGTTTATTCACTGATATATATCAATGAATGAACTGGTTTAAAACCGGTACGTTTACCGGGAAGAACCGGGAACGTTGTCGCACGGGTTTCGCGTGGACGTCAGAAAAATTCACTAACTGGTAAGTTACCGGAAAAATTGCCGGTAAAACCTATAAGTACACCGGTTAAAGCAAGCATGCCCCTTTTCCTGTGGAACGACACATTTATAAAAATGTTTGTTTTTGAAGGTTTTTTTTATCAAGCAATACACCGTTTTCATGTCTCAGATTTGTATCACTCTCCATTCCAGTTCTTTTTGCATGAAATCTCATTCAAACCACACTCAAACAATAGTTTAATAAAAATAAAAATCATTCTTATCTACCATTACGTACTGAAAAGCATAACAAAGACAGTTACTACCGAATTCATGTGTGCGGTATTTTTACCCTGCTTTTAAAATAATAACAATATGAAAGAAACGCATTCTGCAGCATCTGTTTTTTTTTGACTGAAGTGTTAATGTGTCTCTTACATCAAGCTCACTATTCACGTTTTCTTCATCTCGTATATAATTCCATTCATCACTCAAATAGAGTTCATATCCAGCAACATTCAGCCCTAATGCATTTCGGTTGAGTATTTCAAAGTATTCCTCTACAGGATCTTGCGACAGCTTTTCTCTCAATTTTCCATATGTTTTTTCATCTTTCTATAATAAGAAAAGTAAACGATAACGGGCATTTGTATGTTTTTAATATTGAAACTTTAATAAGGGGTTTCCTTACTGAGATATGCATGCATTTAAACAATAAACTAATTCAAATAGCTTAGATAGGTTCCATCATTTAATTACATTTGCACAGGAAAAAAAGCTATATGAAAGAAGACACCTTGACACATGAGAAGATAAACCTAAATGAAACTATACATCAAAATACACATAAAAAATGCAAATGAAGAAAACTGATATGAGATTTTACACTGTCAAAATTTCCTAATCCTCCATGCATTACAAAAAACATTAAATTGAGAAATCACTATAAATAACACTGTAAGACAAAACTTAAATATTGCATGGTCAAAAATCTCCTTCACATTTAGACCATTATCCACTAATATTTTTGATGAAAAAAGAAAAGCAAAATGAGGCAAAGTTTCTTAGCAACACTAGGCAACGACGACAATTTTAAGCAAAAAAGCTAATTTTTCTTGAGAAATGTATCCCCTTTTTTCTGAGATTATCAGGCTCCTGTGTGTGTAAAACTCGATTTGAGTGTCTTAGTTAGGTAATAATAAGTTGTTTTTCTCCTAAAAATTTTTCGTGGTCAGATAAACTCGTTTTTGTAAGGCACATATCAACTATATAACAAACGTCGTGTTTTCCACTCACCTCCAATGAGATGGACATCCAGTCGTTTATGTATCCATGATTTATACAAGCATGCTTTCCCTCTTTAGAAAATGTTTCAAAAGGACAAATGTTTCTCCTGCTTTTCCCGTGACATCATTTAAATTATTTATTTTCTGGCAGGTGTTCTAGATTAAAATGTTTAACACTTTTACGTAGGGAAGGCTTATAGCATCTCGTTGAGTATTTTGAAACCTTGTTTTAATCTTGATACACGCTAACATTAAAAAAAATCTGTAACTTTTTGCTAACAGAATTCCCTCTTATGATACTGAATACGTATTTCAACAGGACAGTCTTATTCTTTTCATTATCTTATTTATTTACTGATATTTTACTTAATTTAAAAAAAAAAGTTAAAAATGTATAATTTCTCTCATTGATACCGAGTGCACCACAAAAAAGTTTCAGTCTTTGAAGCAATATTTTTTAAAAACTACAAGGTTTTCAGAAATAAACTTAATTTCAATGTAAAGAAAATTGCCTAAGTTAAATTTTGATTCATCATACATTAAATTTGGTTAATTCGTTAAAGAGATATGAAGAAAAAACTTTAATGTTACTTTTCAAAAACGTCAATTTTTAACAAAATATAGGTCATCAAATGTTAAAAGAAAGGTGTGATATATTTTTTTTAAAAACATACATATTCACTGTATTAATTTTACAGGATGACATTTCTCTAAATGGCTGTAAATAAATGCCAATGGTCTAAAAAATTAAATTTTAAATTTGTTTTTGCAAAATAAACTTTTACACTTGGGAGAGCTTCGTGCTATCTAGGGCAAGAAAATCTATAAATGCAAATGCAAATTCCTTTTTCAATTAATAGAATGTTTTAAACTTGAATTTAGTTGTCTTTCTGTTTTATTTCCAATGGAAAAAAAATCACCAAAACAATGATTTAATTACAGATAATTTGATACAATATTTTTTGTTAAAAATTGACGTTTTTTGGAAAGTAACATTAAAGTTTTTTCATCATATCTCTTTAACAATTTAATCAAATTTAACGCATGATACATCAAATTTTAAGTTGGAAAATTCTCTTTACATTGAAATTAAGTTTATTCCTGAAAACGTTGTAGTTTTTAAGAAATATTGCTTCAAAGACTGAAACTTTTTTGTGGCGCACCCGGTAGATATTGTCGAGTCTTCTAATGTTCTTGTTAAATAACTCACACAATCAAATACCGACAAAAGATTTTTTGAAACAGGATACATGCTTCCGGATCTCATTAGTTCGGGACACATAAATTAGTGAATTTATTCCCTAATAAAAGAATGGCAGGCTCCGAAGTTGAGCATATAAAAGTTTGTTGTCTATTTTAACATTTATCTCAGAATAATACGTCACGAATGTAATAAGAAAGATTGGTAGGTTGAAAAGAATGTAAAATGAAGTTATCAGCAATAACGTTTTCGCAGCTTTTTCTTCACTTGTCATTGATTTTTCAATTTCACGTTTCGCTACTTTTACAGTAACTTTCTGTCTAGAAGAATTTGAGCCATCCGTATTTTGATAAGACACTCCTGCTTCTGTAAAGTTTTTCCTTTTTTTTTTGAGCTCATAATACGAGAGAATATTAACCACCGTACTAAAGATCACGCACAACAACGCAAAAATATAGGATGGATCATAAACGCTGTTAAATAAAATAAAATGTTTGATTAAATGTGTTGATTCGATCAAAGTCACCGCTACTATCATTATCTTTGGAACAAACCAATTTTCTCGCGATAGAAGGGCATTTTAACCGACAAATATCGTAACCGAGAAATTATTGAAAATCCAGTTAGATCGATATAATAGAATGTATCGAAGAAGACATGAAGAATTTTGTGAACAATGACATGACAATCAAACACAATAAAGCACATCGATCTTATAAGTACAACATCAATAGTAAAAGAAACTTCTGCACAAGAAATCAAGATGAACAATTTGTTAACCAATGTTAAAGGACGACTTGTTTTGTACAATCCATAAATCAGTGCCATGTTTGACATGAAAACGAAAATGAAGATAAGGCTTCTTTCAACGAAAATGATCACATCTTCAAGCATGTTGCCTCCATGCACAGTATAATTAAATGCAGTTGTTCCGTTTTGAAACATGATGATTTTTGTGATAAGACTTTGATGATTGTTTTTGTCTTCTGTTCGTTTCATTCCTTCGCAATATCTTCTAACTCATAGGCAAAAACATATACGACGCGTTACCTCCAATTTTACATTTCCATCGCCCAGATTATAAATATGATATGTTTGCTATTTATGTAGTGTTTCATTATGTCATATAATAATTCGATAAATTATAAAACCAGAAAAAAAATATACCTAGTGTGCTTTTCAAAGGTGGATCTCACTGTTGAAAATAAAAACTTAAGTAATTTGAAAAACTAACTTTCTAGTAAATTTTTTAACAAAACGACAACCTATCCAAATTTCTTTGTAATCTACTCACACCTCTAACTTTTCACACTCACTTTAGTAACTCTCTTTGACCTTCTCAATACCTTTTTTGCAGATAAATATACTTTGTCTCTTACGATGTCACTAGTCTTTTCACTAACATTTCACTCATAGAAACCATCAAGCTTTCAGTTAACCTCCTAATAAACTCAAACCCAAACATAATCAATAACAAAGAATATTTAAAAGAAGAGTTTTTGCCACTTCACAAACCAATTTTCTTTTAACAGGTAACTTTAACGATCATATAGACGCGTTTCTTATGGTATCTCCATTAGCTCCTGTCTTAGCCAACTTTTTTATGACCATAAACGAAGATAACTGGATTAAAAACTACCCATTAAACAAACCTTGTTTTTATTGAAAATATTTTGATGACATATTAGCAGTCTTTGAAAATAAACAAAATGCGTTAGACTTCCACAATTATCAAAGCCAAGATCATGGAAACGTAAACTTCACAATGGAATCCAGCACCAATAATCAAATACCTTTCATTAATATCTTAATCTTCAGTCAAACATACCACTTTATCTGGTCATGTCTTAAATTTTAATAGCCTCACGTAATTTTCTTATAATATAAACCTAATCAAATGTTTAATTGATCGTACCTGTAAAATAAACAACACTTGGAAAGGCATCAATGCAGATATCTAACTGTCTATAAATTTCTGTTTAACCAATGCAAGTATATTGAATTTGAAAAATGACTTAACAAATGTGAAAACCTCATCAATTTGTGTCTGATTTGAAAAACTCCTTATGAATTATTTTGTAGTAGAATGCTCATAGCATTTGCTTTCATCTTACATGTAAGTTAAATAAAAAATGGTGTAATAGAAATATATAGTTTGATTGAGAAAGCAGGACATCACTTCATCCCTATTTTGACTTATACAATTCTTTGCAAAGCACTTTTAATTTTATATTTCTTTATTTTCTCGTCGTTTGTTCCTTGCATTCTCCTGTATTTTGTGCATGTCTGTTCTATTAGAATCGTTTCACTTAGGTGTCCTTCAAATAGCCAATTTCAATCTATGACAAAATTTTCTGAGTGCTTCACTCGTATATATCGTGATGAATCCAATTCGGATGTGCCAAAAGTTGACTAATTTGTCCTGGTGATTCTTTCTCTCTTATATAAAAAGCATTCAACGCAATATGCTTTATCACAGCTTTATCACATCTTTTGAGAATTCCCTTGATAAGTCAATCAATTGCACTTCAAGCTCAACGACGGAAATTACTGAACAAAGATTGAAGGACGGACTGAATTTCATAATGACTTGGTAAAAATCCAATTTGTACAAGTTCCTTGTAAATTGAAATTCAGTTTAAGTAGAGAATTTGTACTTTCTGTAAAATAAACCTGGAAAACTAAAAAGGATTACACATTAAGCTCAAATTTACTACCTTTGAAAATTGTTTGATTTATAACCTTAAAGTTTTAAATTTTGTTTTAAAATTAGTTATTTTGTTGATACTTAGTACTTCGAATTCGTTATTTGGAAGTTTTTGGGTTTGTGGGTAGGAGAATTTGTTTTTTAAAATCGAGATTTCATTATATTGAGGGTTTAATATATAGAGGGACTTTGTAAAAGTTTTATTAGAGTAAAACGAAGGAAAATGGAGTTGGGTTCGTAAAATCGGGTTATTTGTTATACCGTGGGTTCGTTATATCGAGAATCTACTATATTAATATTGCCAGTCTGTTCTTGAGTTGGTTAGTTACGATTATAAAGATTTCAAGGGGAAATATAGTATTACATGACTAGAGTATTTTTCATTTTTTTCCAAACTGATGAGTTGTTGACAAATTTGTCTCTACATTTATGTATTTGTGTAAAAGTTGTATATTTGCTAAGAAAGTGGCTAATTAGGTACAAGTAGTGTGCGAGTATGAAAGACTTTCCTTAAATCCATCAAAGTTAACGAAGAGAGTATTTTTTACCCAGATAAATAAGAATTTGACATCTAAGAAAAACACTTTTGCACCATAGATTTAAGGAGTTTTAACCACATGGAGAAAAATGGGTGTCGCACGGTAAACGTCATTATAAAAATGAGTGGAACTTCTACTTCAAATGTTTATAACTTTGTATTTATTTGGTGGATGAATTTCTCACCTGGAAATTCTAAGCTTTCTGGTTTGAGCCCAACCCTCGTCCACTCAAGGCATCAGTAGCACAGTAAACATAATCTGATCAGTGCGCTGAGTTACTAGGAGCTAATGATAGATGCGGCGCTCCACGTCAGCAAAATATCTCCATTGTCTAGCGAAACCTAAGAGGGATACACTCCCTCGTTGTACGGCTGATACTAACACTAAACTTTCAAGGTACATACTAAAAGATTGAACAACCAGCCAAAACCAATCAAAACCAGCCATAAAATTGATGAAAGATGCCAAAACGACCTAAAATTAGATTTCACAACCCAAAAATAGTTTCCAGTACCTAATTTGGTCTGAAATTTAATACTGCTCAAATCTCATTGAAATTTGGTACACTTATTAAATCAATGATTCTGAATATGATAGTGGTATAGTTTTTTTAAGTATAATTATACTTCTCATTTTTTTGACAAATTTGTGCCCAAAGTCTTTTCATTTTGAATATCACGGCGATTTTATATATGTTACAAAATGTATTGATGCCTGCTATCTTTATGTAATTTGGTTTGGTAAAATAAACAATCTTTCAATAAGGAATACTTCATTAGAACCACGAGGCATTTTTTGTGCTTGTAAATTCAATTAAAGCAAATGGAACGAATATAAACATAAAGTAAGAAAATCATTACGGACTTAGTTAACTTAATGCAAGTCATGATTTTCGGTTAAATTAAGCAGGCATTTCCACAAGCAGTCACATAAACAACACTTTTAATTAGTTTTTTTATTTAAATTGATTTTAGTCAGATCCATCAATACAAACAGCGTTCAACTAAAAATTAAAGTTTGATATGAAGGCAACATAT
Organism: Darlingtonia californica; assembly: GCA_032270445.1. Taxonomy (NCBI): domain Eukaryota; kingdom Viridiplantae; phylum Streptophyta; class Magnoliopsida; order Ericales; family Sarraceniaceae; genus Darlingtonia; species Darlingtonia californica. Next base: position 8,315 of record JAUBWS010081509.1, read on the forward strand.
GCGAGGTCCATTACACTAAATAACAGTCGTAAAGATCAAACGAAGTATAAGTAAAAACAGCATCTTTAAAGATTAGCTTCTCTATATAAAATCAGACCATAATATTGGTTTACTTTTCTTGCGCATATTAACGGCATCAGGTGTCTTACACTATCTTGATTTCAATTTTTCCTATATAATTTATAGCGAACTGAGTTTGTCTCAATTTCTGGTTCATCCAGATTCATTCATTTTAAAAGTAGTAAATATGGTGTCCCATAGATTTCTTAAGTCCAATCCTTTTTCTTCTTTACATTAACGATGTCCATAATGCTATACCTTATCCATCTGTAAATTTTTTTTGCGGACAACACTATGATTTTTCAGCCTAACAAGTTTCTCAAGTCTCTTACCAAGAAAGTTAATATCGATGCTAAATGTTTTGTAAATTTGTCGAATACCAAAAAGATCTCAATCAATTCAGCCAAAACGGAAGCCTTTCTTTTTCATCCGAAACATAGGCCAATCAACTATGATGTTAGAATCAAAATTCAAGGAAGAAGAAAATACCCAAGTTAAGGCTGTTAGATACCTAGTGGTTTATATTGATGGAAACCTCAACTTGGCTCTAAAGTAGGACACATCTGAGACAAATTGAAAGGAGCAAATGGTGTACTCTGCAAATTTCGCCATGATCATCTTTGGGATACATTAGCTCACGTTTATCATTCTATATTCAACTCCCGTATATTATACTGATTCCAAAGCTTGGGCCTAAAACTGAAACTCAAAGGGTATTCTCATTAGCAAAAGAAAGCTCTCGGGATAATAATTCTTCTGAATTTAGCTCACCGTCTTCTCTTCTTTTTCTCCATTTTTGACTCACTAATCATCACATTGACTGTCTTCTAAACATAATACTTGTTTAAAGTATATTTATAACATTCCTAATTTCAATACGCCTCTTTCGTTGTTAGAAACCTTTAGCTTTACTTTCAATATTTTTGAACGTCAAAATACTCGCTCAAAGAAAAGTCTATTAAAACTGACTTTTGGAAATAGGTCAATCAAATCTTTTTTATCTTGGAATGTTCTACGAAAATATCTTCCCATAGAAAATGTATCTATAATTTCAGTGAATTGAATCAAATACCCTAATACCTATTCAAATTTGACTTTTTGTCATAGTACAGTTAATCACTAATTACCTTTTTGATAGTTCATCTTTCTTGAGTTTGTCTTTCTTTTTAACATCTGAAGATGAACCTTTTCCCAATCATGAGACACATAAGTAGGAGATCAACCAAAGTTAGAGTCACCCGAAGAGTCACCAAATGTCAAATTTAGCCAAACCGCCCCGTTAATGTTGTTGTGTTTGCTTAACATTGTGCCAAGGGAGAAAAGTTTGCTGCAAAACACAATTCCAGCTATTTTAGATAAAGCTAAAGAATTTGAGTTGATAAAATATGAAACATAATGGAATAAACGAAAAGATTATTCATATAGGATGAATGGCCTATTTTAAATTTTCTTTTAAAGGCTCTGTTTACACACAGGGGTCTAAGACCCTAAAGATTTAAAAAATCCATGTTGAGCATACTCAACATCGGCAAAGGTTAACAAATCGCGCAGCGTATCGCGTGTGGTGAGATCAGCGATCATAATAGTCTGAACAACGCATAGCTTTCCGCGGCTTCGTCCACTAAACAGACCTTTAATGGTTCAAGTTATTGTAGCAGACTAGAACTTTCATGACTCATTTCTGTAGTGTTGAAATAGTATTTTAAATAAAAAAAATTCATTGCAGTCTCTGGCAATAACAAACCAACCTTAGCGAAAGCGGTACTCCATTGTAATGTAATTTCTCTCACGATTTCTTAAGCAGGAAAATGAGTTTTATGAATTTTCCGTACTGGTGCAGCGGTCAGGTACAGTATACGGCATGTCTTAGATGATTTTGTTTTGTTTTGAGATCTTTGCCCCGTGTTTTGTTTCAAGAAAAGTCAACCAGATAAAATATCATATCGCATTCGCGTGTAAATGCACTTAGATAAAGACGAAGCAAAACGCTGATTTTTATATTTTGTTCTGCACTTTGTTACACCGGTTATAAATGACATGAATGTCACTTAACTCAAGGTCAGGCTGGTGTCCGTACTACCAGTGACTTGATCAACGTTCAAATTGGAACCAAACCGCGAACTTTGCAATTATGACGTGCTTTAACCACTCGGCTATCATAAAAGTTACAGCTAATGATACAATAGTTTGTAGATTATATTGACATTACTTACTTATCGTAACTGATGGCGTAGAATAAAATGTGGATGAAGCCCAGCATAGGATGGATAAACATTTTTCTTCGAAATAGCGGACATACTTAAGTCATTAAAATTTTACAATAATAATCAAGAAAATCTAGTGAAAGGTAACTTTTTGTAGAAAATAATGTTTTTGGATTTTAAATTTTAGTAACCTTTGATTAAATGGGTAGAATTCTCAGCCTGGGGGCTATTCAATAATTATGTCACGCTAAGGATGCCTTCCTATGTTCATTCTTCCCCTCCGTCACGTCAAGTTTGTTCACGATACCCCCTTGAGTTACGTCACACTCAGCACACATACGCCTCTTTTTCCCAATAACCAAATTGGATAGTAAAACGGACAAGAGAAGAAAAAAGAAATCTCATTCTTCTTCATATGTGTTTCCAACTACAGTAAAGGTAAGGGAACACAAGATATCTTTTTTCATGGAATTGAAATGAATTAGTTTGTTCCAGCTTTATGAGAATTTTTACTCGGCATTAAAACCTTATTATAACATCAAAATAACATATTTTGATTGGTTGAAAGAAGTTATGCTTTGGAAGATTATGCTAAAAATGTGGGAACAAGCATCTTTTTCGGTTTTCTTGTTGCGAAGCAATTTCTGAAACAAGCTCAATGAGAAAAAAAACGCTCCGTAAAAAAAATTCAGCGTCCTGGGACACATTTTTTGACCTGAAATTGAAATAATAATAAATAATTGGGAAAGGGAGGAGTATTTGTGCTGAGTGTGACGTAACTCAAGGAGGTATCGTGAACAAACTTGACGTCACGGAGGGTAATGATGAACGTAGCAAGGCAATCTTAGCGTGACAAGATTATTGAATAGCCCCCAATTTAATCCAAGGTTACTAAATTGCAAAATTCCTAAAATATATTTCCTACAAAATGCTAACTTTCACTAGATTTTCTTGATTATTATTGTAAAATGTAATGACTTAAGTTTGTCCGCTATTTCGAAGAAATATTTTATCAGTGCACTATCAGTTCACCATGCTATTTTATCAATCCTATGCTAGACACACACATTTTATTTTAAGCGATTAGTTATGACAAGTAATTATTGTCAATAAAATTTACAAACAGTAAAAATTGCTTACAAAAAAGTCAACTTTGTCAAATATATCAGCGTTCAACTTATCTGCTAAAGGCCGTTTTCAACAAAATGCAAATGAGTCGACCGTCCAAATAAATTCAGCTGCAAAGTAAAACCGAGCAACGCATAGCATATGAATTTTCGTACTGGTGCAGCGGTATAGTACAGGCTACGGCATGTCTTAAATGACTTTGTTTTGTTTTGTTTTCCCCCCGTGTTTTGTTTCAAGAAAAGTCAACCAAATGAAATATCATATTGCAATCGCGTGTAAATGCACACGAGAAAGACGAAACAAAACAATGCTTTTTATATTTTTTTCACTTCACTCAAGTTCAGGTCAGTTTTGGTACTACCAGTGACTTGATCAACGCTCAAATTGGTACGCTGATAGTTTGATCTTTGACAAAATTTTCTTCGAAATAGCGGACAAACTTAACCCTAATTGGTCTATAGGGGGGAGGGGGGGGGGGATTTGCTTTCAGATTGTAAACAGAGCCTAAAACTAACAATTAGCCATTCATCCTATCTGAATAATATTTTTGTTTATTTCATTATGTTTCATATTTTATCAACTCAAATTCTTTAGTTTCGTCCAAAATAGCTAGAATTGTGTTTTGCAGCCAACTAAGGCACCCAAAACTAAAATTTTCTGCCCAGTCACAATGTTAAGCAAACACAACAACATTAACGGGGCGGTTTGGCAAAATTTGACATTTGGTGACCCTTCGGGTGACTCTAACTTTGGGTGATCTCCTATCTATGTGTCTTATGATTGGGAAAAGGTATAGAGTTGAAACTTGACAGGCA
>JAUBWS010081520.1:0-26284 GCA_032270445.1 Darlingtonia californica
TTTTAATATACACTATGAAAATCGTCTGATTTGTAATTTTATAGTCTATATTAAAATCACGGGTGATATTGTGTTGCACGTAAATATACTAATAAAACTTAATGTTTTCATATCATTTTCCTTAAAAAAGTTGCCAATCAAGAGCAAATAGGTTTATTTTTTTTTCTGTTGATTTTTTCTCTACTTAACCCACCTTGGTTACGCCTCTGTTTTTTCAATGATAAACAACAGAAAATCAATGAGCCAAAAGCTAAAAGCTACATCCACACAATAAAAGTAATCAGGAATGAATTAAATATTTTCGTCTACATATTTAAAAGTAACATTAGGATTCAAGCCCACTCTTGTTGCAATAAAGATGCCGGTGGTAAGGAATTTAAAACAAATATATGTATAACTTCAAGTTTTAACCGATTTAGTTTAAATATCAGGCGTATAACCATATGATTTTGTAGCCGGTGCCACGACATTTCAGAAAAAGTGAAAAGTAATTTTTTTTAACTACAAAAATGTATGCTATCAGGAATGAATAACAAATTATGATTCCAGTAACAGAAAATTTCAAAACAAATAACCTTTAATCTTTTAATTGACTGAGTTTAATGTGAGGCATAAAGGAACGATTTTGTTGCTGGTAACACAATATTTCAGAAAAAGTAAAAATTGAATTTTTAACAGCAAAGATATATACTACCAGAAAGATATATGCTATCACAAATGAATTAAATCATTTGATGCCGATAACGGGACATTTATCAGTGATCTTTTATATATCTTTCTTACATAATTATCATTGGATTTTTGATATTTGCTTGTTTTTTATTGAAACAAATGCGGTTAATTTTTTCTTTTTTTACAGATCTAGGTAAAATTTTGATGTTATCTGTGACATTTCACATTCCACACGGAAGGAGGTTTAACAACCCGGCTTTTTTTTTACTGAAAGATCTTCCTGTTGGTCTCACACTGCATAGTTGCAGGGGCAGATAGAGATTATGTGAAAGTTGTGATTTCACACAGTTAAGTAGTCTAAAATTACCAAAATCAGGAAAGTCTGATAGACATTTCGGAAAGAATCGGGGAAATTTAATCAGAAAATCGGAAAAATTCGGGATTTTCACATGGTGGTTTGAAGAGTTTGTATCCGCCCCTGAGTTGATCGGTAGGTTTACGTTACAATGGACTTAATCATTTCTGACAGTTAAGAGTATCCTCCAAATCAATCGGAATAAATCATGTGGAGTGATATCTTTATATTCCACACATTGTTGTACGTTCATGTTGCACCGTTCAAATCTTTTCATAGCGTGCGAATTCACACAGTGTGAGTTCAACAACTAATGACAGCAAAGTATATTGTTCAAATTTTTACAGTAATTATTTTCAATTTCTTCAATTATTTAAGGGATCTTTATAAAACACTTCGTGAAAACGAGGCGGAAATGTACAAAAAATAAATTCGGGAACTGTCTATACTGTCTCGTATATTATCACACTTGATAATTACAAATGTATATCCTGTAGCATTTAACCCTATTGGACCTGGGCTCTTAGGTGCTCTGAAATGCTGGGCAACCAATTATGTAACTTTCTTAACCCTTAGACGCCGAGTGACGCCAATTGGCGTCCAAAATTGACCAAAATACCACTATGTCTTTGGAAGCCCATAACTTTTAAACAGTTCAGAATTGGCCCAGACACCCCCAGCAACTTTTTTAAAGAAAATAAAAAGAGCTTTCTGTTGATACCAAACTTAACTAGTTTATCTCATTCCAGTGTTCAGAAATTCAAGTTGAAAGTTTAAAAGTTGTAAAAAAAAACATTGCAAATTTTTGACTTTTTTAAAAAACACAGCGTAGTCAAAGGGTTAATATAATAGATATGGACTTGACACTTTGCATGAACGTCAACTACTTTAAAAGAATAAGATTTTTCAATAAAATTTTTGATTACGTCATCAATGACCTCATCAATGACCTCATCATTTATCCCAATTTTAACCTAAAAAGGACCTGCTAATTTCTTCTTATAAAGGCAATTTTTCCTTTTTAAAGCAGTAAATTACATAATCATGATAATATTTATTTTAGCAATCATTTTTAATGATGACAATACTTGTATAAAAACGTCATTAGTCAATGAAATTATGTCAAAATGAGTATTATTTACGTAAACCTTTTATTCCAAAATTTCACATTTCAAAGAGATTTTTCATATTTTCTCCTTTATTTTCTGTAACATTACAGTTAGAAGACCTTATTAAATTTTCAGCAAAATGATATATTATAGTAAAAACTTTCATGAAAAAAGTTAAAATTTGTTGATAATGACATGTCATTAAAGTGATGACATGCAATAAATGTCAAAAATGAGCCAGATAAACATCAAAAATGTTAATTTCTGCTTGAAAAAACAAAAGAAATGATATACAATATGACCATATTTGATAGTTTTCGATTTCCTTTCTTTCACTTTCACTGCCTTTGACATATTGATTAATGCTCAAGATGAGTAATTTCAGCAATAAATAATTTTTTTTTTCCAGAAACGTTTTAGGAAAAGTCACAAAAAATCAGCATCATAGCTTAACTGGTTTCAAAATTTATCACCAAAAAACTAACTGACAGTTAGTTATTATTTAGCCCTGAAATGTTGTGACTTTTTGGGAAATTTAATTGTAACAGTTTTAATGCAAAAAAATTAATGACATGTTATTTCAATATGGCGGCACGATTTAAAGATTGGCAAATTGTGTCCAAAATGTCAAAAAAAATGTTACTATAATATATATCATTCGATAGGAAATTGAACCTAGAGCACACATATGTTGATTAAACATGCAGCATATGAGTATATCCTCAAAATTTTAGTGATGTTTCGCAATTATGACGTCATCGTGTTCACGTGACTCGATTTACAAGAAACTTCGCACAAATGTTTGTTAAAAAACCATGTTGCATCAGTGTTCTCAGTTTCATTTGAAAATGAAAATTATTAGAAAAGTTTTGAATAGGACCGATTTTGGGTATTACGGCTCCGGATTTGCTCCTTGTGATTTGGCCATTTACGGGGTTGGATTTACAAGGATTGTATATTCATCGAATACGGATCCGTAATCATATTTTACAAGCAAGAGAAAAATGGATAGGTATTCCACATTTCCCGGATCCGGAATCAGCAATTTGTGGGGATTTTACATATCACAAGCCTTGGATATTTCCTTTGCAATAACATTATCCGAAAGTTGGGATCAGGAAAATTACCACTCCGCATTTTCTCATTGTGATTTGACAATTAGGATTGTAAATTCATCTAATACGAATCGGTTAAACTGGGTTTAGTATTCAACATCTTACGGCTTCGGAATCATATATTAAAATTTTGGCTACGGGCAAATATTTGGCATTTCACATAAAAATCTAGATGCAGTTTTGGGTTCTTGCTTTGTCAATATACGAGGTTGGGTTTTTCTAGGGTCTTTTTCATCGAACAAATCCGGATCAGTTAAGAGTACTCAGTCGTATAATGATTATGCAGGTTTATGAATTTTCTAAAATCAATTGCGATACTAATATTATCTAAATTTCTTGTATATATTCTCTGAAATAAGTTTTCATCGTTTTTTCCACGTTTTCAAATGTGTTTCGTTATATAATTAGGAACTTCTCATTTTATTAACTAGAAAAACAAAGAATTTGATTTGAATGGCGTGTTTTTCAGGTTCACAAAGCATGAATTTGGCTAATAACTCAATATGTGATTGGCTTATGGAATATCTTATTATATAATCAGCCAATCATCCATAAGAAATCTAAAAGGTAAGCCCGAAAAAAAAAATTGGCTGTTTGTTTGTTGTCTACAAGATAGAGGAGAAACATAGTTGGATCAAACGGACAAGAAGCAAATGACAGGCCGTTTTTTTGTCGATAAGATAAGAAATACATATCTGCTGCTTATAATGTTGAAGTGGGTCCTCTATATAATGTGGTAATATTATATTTATCTTTTATACTTTCATAATATCTCGGGGAAGATCGTGCAGTTTTATTATTATTTGCTTGAGTTTTGTATGTTAACATGCTTTTATTTTTTTCTGTAACTTTACATATACAAAAAAAAAAATTATTTAGAAAGATATTCATCGCCATACTTGTTTAAAAAGTTCAAAACAAATAACATTTAACGAATAGTTTTTTGTGGTAAATCTCAACAGTAAGCTTCGCATGTGGTGAGGTCTGCGATCAGACGAGTTAAAGGCATACTTCTGTCATCTGTTGCCTAGAAATTTCTTCTAAATGTTTAGTAATAGCTTTAAATTGATTAAAGACTTTCAAAATAATTTCAGTTTTCCCATAACAATTGTAAAATGTTGGTCCTTTAAACAAATAGTTCATTTTCCTTCTTTATATTTCAAAATTTCAATTATATTTTTGCGATTCAATTTCAGGAAATTCCTTGAGATCTTACTAAATTTTCCAGCCTCTCTCAAAACTATTGACAGTTCGGAAACTTTTATTATTTTTTGAGACCTTATAACAAAAATAATCGGGAGTCGAACAGTCTTAAATCAGTTTTTAAGAAGTTAAATTTTGAAAATGAAGAAGAGAAAATGATCGTTTGTTCTGTTTAACCCTATTCCAGTTGGGCTTTTTCATAAACGTTAAAAGGTTGACGAGGGGTAAAATTACACCCCCCCCCCCCCTGCCTAAAATCCGCAAATCTTATCCAATGTACATAAAAATTTGCACAGACATGGGGTTTCATGTGATTTTTTAGAATATTAAAACGAATTGGGAAAAACCTTACCAAAAATGCTGACATCAGCATTTTTTGCACAAAAATTAACATTTTTTGGTGAACATAGAGCGTGTTTTTGATTTTTAATAACTTTTTTTGTAGGAAAGATATTATTGTTCTGTTTTCGGTTTAGAATTTATTTTTACATACAAATGAAGCGCCAAAACGTTCATAAATATGTTTATAGAGCGGGCCAAAATGATAAAAATTCAGGAAAGTGCCAATGTGACGTCACAACTTAAAAAATTGATTTTTACATCACTCTTTTGGTATTGACTTAGTTAGAACCTGTTTAAAATTTGAATATAATAACATTACTGGTTCAAAAGTTTTGAACAAGTGCCAATTAACAATTTTGGCTAAATTTGTAAAAAATGACCTAAAATCACTCATAAGTTCCCACTTTGACGTCGTAAAAACATTTGAAAGCTATACTTAGCTTCTACGTCATGAAAGCCAAATGAAATGTCAGAGTTCGTTAAACCTGGCAAAATTTGCAATTTTCGGCCAAATTTTACTAAAATGACATATTTCATAGTGACGTCATCCTGTTAAATTTTTTCGAACTTTTTCAAATTGTTGACAATTCATATGTAAGTTGACTGACAAATTATGAAAGCATTTTTAGTTCTCGTTAAAAAATTATTTGACAATACACTTCCCAGTGTGTAGCTTTGTGGAGGTAAGGAAAATAGTTTAGGTGGTTCTGACTAATTGCCAATTTCTCAAAATTGGCTGACGTCAGCAATTAAAGATTTTGCCACAATATTTCCAACTAAATTTTGGTAACACTTTCAAATTCTTTTTGAGTTATCTTAACTAGTTCAAAGGAATATGAATAGGATTAAGCTACAAACATCAATTTTTATTGATTTTACATACATAGTTGTTTTTCTCACATCTTCATTAACAATAAGTATATAGTTCCTGAAATTTTAGCAAATGCAGCTCATTTTGACCGATATAGGCCTTTTTGCTTATTTTGAACGCTTATAATTTCTTAAGCAAAGGAAGGAAAAACAATTACATATTTGAAAATACAAAGTTTATTACACCTAATTTGAAGTTTTTAGCATAGAAAGAAAGAAGTTCATTGTTTTCTACTTTCATTGTTCTTCTTCATTTTCAAATTCCTGATTTTAAAATGATTTACGATTGTTCCACTCCAGTGAGGTCCCTTTGAATATCATACGAAAACACTATCATGACATTTTTTCAGATAAATTTTAGTTTCTGTGACATAGTATAGAAATCATTTCACTTTAGAAAAACTCATACATTAACCCTATTCAGGGTAGGAGGTAGGAGGGGGGGGGGGGGGTGGGCTGTGAAAATACATTTTAACTTTATTTTATATGGGGGCTGGAGACCCTTATTTTATATGCCACCTCCCCTCCCGCCCCCTCCCCCCCTCCTCATACATTTATTCAAAAAGTAAAAATGGTAGAACCTTAAAATTTGGCAAGTAATAAGGAGTCTTGCACGAAAGGTTTCTAAAACTGACAATAACAAGACAATACTTTTCCATGGCAACCTGCTGATGTTAGCATATTATTTGAAATAATGATTTTCAGTGTGTTTTTTTGTAGTTCAATATCTCAGGATAGAGAAAAAATATTTTGATTTTTAAAAAGGTGAGAGAAATAGGTTCCGTAAGTAATGAATCAGATTGTATGAAAATCGTTTCCTGGCGACTTATAGCGCGCCAAAATATATAAATATACATTTTATTTGCCAAAGTAATGATTTTTTAGGGAAAATAAGAATATTCACAAACAATACTTTTCACACTTTCAATAAACTACTTTTCAATGAACTATAACTTTTTAGCAAAAGCTTTAAATTGAGTGAATAACCCTTCGATTGAAAGAAAATAAGATGTAATTGTATAATAAGCCATATATAATGTCAATAAAATGAAATAGAGAACAAATTATTTATCTAAAATTTAAGTAAAATAATTTATTGTCTATTTCATTTTATTGACAAAATAAGATGTAGTTTTGTTAATTATATGAATTTAATGCTTCATTTTAAATCTAAAGCGCTTTTCGAATTTCATTCTCACTAAGTTTCATTACATAACTAGATCAAAATCTATAATTAAAACCATTATTTAAAAATGTAGCCTACGGAGATTGGTTGCTAACATCCACGTGACTAAAATTGGCTATAATTCCTGAATGAATGGTCTTATTGGCTTGAAATTTTCACTAAAACAATAAGCCAGACCTTCAATTTTTTTCTAAGGAAAGTAAAGTTTACTCCCATTTCCCTCATGAAGAATAGACAAGAGGGATCTTTTTATTCCAGCCCCCTATATAATATAGGTTTAATAAATTTTGAAAGAAAACAGCTACATGTTTAAGACTTTTCTAAAATCAACCTTTTTTATTTTTTTTTCCTAAAATTTAAGTTTACATTATTATTAATTATTACTATTTTCGACATGATGAAATATTGTTGAAAATTGGTGTCACGGAAAAACAACATTTTTTTTCAAATTAAACAAATAATTGATATGCATATCGTCCAAACGCATTTTTACAGTAGAAAAGGGATATTTGAGTGTTTTTATTTTTTCCAGTGGCCATTAGTAGTTATTGAGTTCAAATTTTGGCGTCAAAATTGAAAGCTTTTTACAAATTGATGATGTCAATAAAAAACTGATGACGTCACTATGATCCTTGCAAGACGTAGGACATAGGTGCCAACTTTTATCATTACAGTGTCGATATTTGTCAGCGAATTCAACGGTTTAACGGTATTTTACGAAGGAAAGACTGGGATATTAGTACTTATCTCCCTGCTGTCCGCCCAATGTAAGTAATTCATTTGCTGCCCGTAGGACCAACAATAACAGCTCAAGCTCTTTCCCATGAGTTTATGAGTGTTGCAATTGGCGCCCTTTCGATATATTCAAGAAACCAAATGTTCTTTTTCATTTGAAAATGTTAAATATTGTGTTAAAAAAAGGTTTGAATTATGTAGGGTAGAGCCAAAACGAGTAAATAGGTATAGTCTATATTTTTTCTTCCTTAGTAAACGAACAATTCCGGGTTAGCATCTTTTGTTAATATGGTTCCACATTGAAATGTTATGGTATTTATTTTAAAATGGTGCTCCTAAATAGGACTTGAAAATCAAGCTACAGTTTCAACTACATCTGATTCATTCGGCTTTGATATTTCCACCGTCTTGTACAAGCATGCACAGCAAAAACACTTTTCCCTTAGAATACAGCAGCTGCCAATCAAAGCCAATATGACAAGAACATACAATACTGTAGTAGAGCCAAGCTCATACAAAACTGTCAAGTCGATTTTTTGCTCTGAATCGAACAGAATGTCAAAAAATTCCTTGACACCGGTTTTGTTTATCAAGCATTTTGGGCAAAGATCAGTGGTGTTATGATTTGGTGCTACGTTTTCGCTTGTTGCAATTGCAATTGGACCAGCAACAATTTGAAAAAACAATATGGTGGTTATAACGTACGAACCAACCTTTGAGAACATATAAAACGGGACAAAAAAACTGAAAACAACACTTTTAACCCATTCGGACCATTCTTTCATTGGTAGGTCATTTCTGCGAATATGCAAAATATTTAATGCCACCGTCGTCAAAATCTTTAACACCGTTGCAATGTAAGATATTGCTTTAATGTGATATGCAAGAAGGCCAAGTGTAACACTTCCTGGAAAAACCCAGCAAAAATTGACAATCGACAACCATATTTTCAGCAAGATTCCATCAAGACTCAGTAAGTCTGTTAGGGCCCAGCAGCCGCTACCGATTGATATGAAGATGCTGAAGAACTGGAGGTAGGATGAATACCCTTGTTTCCCAAGTATGATACAGAATTGGAATGCTAGCTGAGGCAAAGCTTCACAAGCGTTGAACATTGACAATATATGCTTTATCTTTTCTTTATCCTCCTTGGAATATCTTGTTTTGAGCTTCTTCTTGAAAACATCTGACACCAACCACAATGGCTCCACAAAGTGCGTTTGGAAGAGCAGACAAAGTATACATATAATCTTATCAACTTTTGTGTCAATTTTGTTATTCCTTAGAAAGTAAATTATGTAAATGGCGCCACTAGCTGTTGGTACTAAAGTAAATAAGAAAGTAAAAGCTGCAAATACGGTTTCTCCTTGCTTAGCATATGATATTCCCAGAAGAATATCCGACCAAAAGTCTGTAAAGGCCAACAACATTTTGACTACAACAAAAACATTTCTACAAACTTTGCACTTTTCTGTATCTTCCACGCTTTCCTTCTCCGTCTTCTCGGGCATGATAGAAGCTATAATAGATAAAGAAATATTTTTTTATCACGCGTAATGTTAAATTCTCACTTTTGCGTAGCATTTTTTGCTTAGATTCATATGCTCTTGCATCAATTTTGTTTTCACCCTCACTGGTACATATCTTTTTAAATTTAAGAGACCAATATTAGGCTTAGATCAATTTTGAAAAATAATGAACTTTTAGCACGAATTGAATGATAATGTCGTAAAAAAATAATACAGCTTTTATGTTTTAATTTTGACATTTATTCCGCAGCGGCGAGGGGGGGGGGGGGGAGCATAAAGGTGTGCTTTTTCAGAGTATTTTATCAATAAATTCATCCTTATGTTCCCGGCCCGGTTTTTTGTCTTCAAGACAATTATAGAACTTCTTTTCTGATGGTCGGTTTTATTGATTTATAGTGCATTTGATAACAGCGCATTTAGGCAACGCGCTGACTGAAAATCTCAAAGAAGACAAATATGAGTTAAATACATTATCTTATACATTATAGAATAAAAAATTGACCGGAATTTCATAGGACTTTCATATTGATTAATCGTATGATTAACAATAATAGACCTATAAAAAATCACTAGAAAACAGATTAAACGTGAACGTGAAACGTGAACGTAAGCCCTGGGTATCCTCAAGTCCAATTTATCAGAGACAAATTTCTGAAAAAATCCATTAAAGATAAAAGTCAAGGCTCCAAAACTGAATTTAACAACAAGTATAAAAAATATTGTGATAGTATTACTAATCTTTTAAGATTAAGCAAAAAAATGCATTATGAATAGTCTTTTAGCATCAATTATAAAGATTAAAGAAAAACATGGGAGGCAATAAATAAAATCAAATATTTCTACAATAGCTGAAAAAATACACAATGAAATTCCAATAGTTTGCATTTTTGGAAAATATATTAGTAGGTTGAAATCTTTTTCCTTTTCTCCTGTCACTAAACCTGAAATTTTCAAGGTTTTTCAATTGTTAAATCGATCTAAAAGCACAGGTGAGTTCAGCATCCCCAATAAAATCTTTGGTTATGTCCCTGACAAACTGGCAAAAATTCTTAAGGAATTCTTATTATGGAAATAGCAAAGCGTATACCGTATTAAAACTGTCGTTAATTTTCAAACGACAATCATTATGTGAGTGCAGATCTCGTTTTTCTCACATAACAGAAGCGGCCAAGATTTTCCATTTGAGCGGTTTGATGTTGTTTGTTTTCGCGTTGTTGAGGCGGGTCAAGTTATTACTTAGGTAATGTTTACTTTGACTTCTATATAAAGAAAATATTAATTATTCATGATTAACGTATGTTATATGAAAGAATTGTTTAACGTAATTATCTTTCTGTATAATAAACAAATACGCTAAACAACATTTTTTAACTACCAATAAGCTATTGCTATCTGGGGAAACAGGTTAAAACCGAGAATAACAGTATAAATAGGAGCACATTCCATTGGTTGTTGGTAAAACTACAGACAAGTACGAGACGAATGAGAGACGAGCAAGACGAGTAAGAGACGAGTGAGAGACGAATGAGAGACGAGCAAGACGAGTGAGAGACGAATGAGAGTCAAGCGAGACGAGTGAGAGACGAATGAGAAACGAGCGAGACGAGTGAGAGACGAATGAGAGACGAGCGAGACGAGTGAGAGACGAATAAAAAAAAAGCAATAACGGGAAAGGTGTATGAAAAACAAGACAAACAGAGAAATCGTGAATGATTAGCGACCCTGTGAAATTTCATATGATTATCCAAAATTTCTCATTGTCAGAAAATATATTAGAATTATATTCCCCTTTGTGTCATTTTAACAAAAGGCCCCCCCCCCCCCCGCCTCCTACAAAAAATACTATGTGAATGATGTTTTCGTTTATTCTATTACGATGTATCTTTTACCAACTAAAATCCTATCGTTTCGTTCAAAAGAGCTAAAATGGTGTGTTTTCCAGCTAGCTAAGGCATCTAAAAACCCAAATTTTCTCTCCTGGGAAAAGTTTCTGGCTACATGTTTGTAGGCCTCTATGAAGAACATACGACATTAACTCAATATTTCATCAGTCAATTTTGCGTCAAATTACTGGACATGTATGTTGGTAAGTGGGTAAACAAATCGTTACAAATGCTTTTAGGAGTATTTAGATATAATAGCAAATTGATTCAGAATATATTTCTGATTGTACTTTAATTGGTCAAGATAATGTGATTTGTTTACTTACCATATGCATATGCTAACTGAAGAAAGGTGTATTAATCATTGCTCTGTCAGCGATGTGTTTTGTTTTTAATGTATCACTTCTCAAGGCGGCCTCTTCTAGAATAGTTTTTAACTAATAAGATTATATTCCTTTCACTCTAATAAGAGGTTTTACAAGTAGTAGTAGTTTTACCTTTTTTACAAGTAGTTTTACTACCTTAACGGGCCCTTTTACGCCCGTCCTTAATTAACGCCGGCCATTTTCACGCCAGGCCTAGTTCCGCCACTCCCGAATTTCAGTATAACGCCATATAGGGCCGTGTTTTACACCAATTGCAGAAATAAAGGTGAAAATAGTTAATTTTTCATTATTTTTTACAAACAATATTTCAAAATCTGTCTACGACGAAAATGTATTAAAATAATAATAATTTCATTCAATATTTGTTCTTCTTCAACCTAACGAGCCTTTTACACTGTTTACAAGAAAAATCATGGTTCAAAACTAACGCCCCTTTTTGTGAAAACTACCAAACTTTTTGCCCTAACAATGCCGGCCCTTTTAACGCTGTAGGCTTAAAATTACCGCTATTTAGGGCCGGCGTAAAAAGGGCCGATAAGGTATTTCCATATAAATCATTATTGTTACTGTACTAACTATTCATTTGTAATATTTATTTCTTATCTTTGTATTGTGCTAGTTGTAAAGCAAGTTTTACTTCGTGAGAAACTAATATTAACGAAATTGAACATACCTTGCAAAATCGTGAAAATATGTCTACGAATATTTTTCTTTTCGATATAGCTCTTCTTTGAATGATAAGTGTGGAGTTTTTCAGTGAGCTAAGCGTATTTCTCAGCTATATCTATTCATCAAGATAACCAGAAATCAGTACCATTCCACCCCTTTGATTACATGATACTGAGGAATTGTACAAAACACTATAGTTATATAGCACGAATTAATATTTATCTTTTTGTTATTAGGAAACAAAATAGACAGTGTAATAAAAGAGCGTTCCGGCATAGCCACCGGAGTTATTGATGGTTCTAAATGTAAATAAGGAATCGCATCCGCTTTATAACACAATTCGAAGTGAAAAAGACAAACAGAAACTGAAGAAGCAACCGAAACAGGAAAAATCTGGAAAAAGAGCCAATGACTTTGCAATGTTTCTCACCATTGACCAATCAGCATGAAATATTTTCAACAATCGAAGTTAAATGTCTATAGTTTCCAGGCTTCCAAGTTACTGACTTTTTAAGCTCTTCCCATGAATTAAGTGTAGGGCAGTAAAGCCCGAAATGCTTTTTTTGGATAGATAAGTACATGAAAACGTAAACAGAAATTGAAATGCAGGAGGAATATAGTAAAGTGTGTCAACAAAACCTGAGTTGTAGATATACCAAATGAGGTGAAAATGTAAGCAGAAACTGAAGTACAAGATAACAACGACAAATAAATTTTACGTTTCTAGAGCAACGGTATATATTTAATGTGGTTTCTAATGAAAATGTTGTACCTCAGAAACTCTAGTTTATACGAATGGTCTTACACGTTGTTTTCCTAATGAGTAAAATTTGATAAGCAGCAAAAGGCTCTGAAATTTTGGTGTATTTTTTAACAAGACTAAGAAATGTTTCTTTATTTCACCCTTGTATCAGTGCCCTTGTCAGATCCACCCTAGTGAAAAATTCTTCACCCCAGTATTAAAAAGGCGTGCCCAATTACCCCACTGCTGGAAGAGATCGAAAAATGATGAAATCAAATTTACCCCAGTAATACTTTACACAATATGAGCGTCCCACTTAAAATTCAAATTATAAATATACTTACTCCACTCCTTTGATAATATTCAGAACTCATAATAAAAAATTTAGAAGAACCAAAGCCCAAGTGGAATTTAGATTAGATTTTCCTCCCCCAGTAGCTTTTTGCCTTTAATTCTAGCCCCAGTGAAATTTCACAATGTTTTACAGATTCACCCCAGTGAGTAATGAATTCACACTGGGGTAATAAGATAGGGGTGTTCTATCATTACATTATATATCTATGTCAAAATATTTATTTATTTATTACAGAATGATTTATTACATTTAGACAGAAGCGGATCAAAGATGTATAATCAAAGGATAGGAAACAATTAATGCAATTGCTTCGACGTCAACGGACGCTTTTTCAGAGTAGAAGAAAAAGTATGCTAAAAATGTTTTTCTGATTTGCATTATACAACCGAAACTGGCTTTTATGTTTATATTTAATCACTTAATTATCATTGGTGATGCGGGACACAACTTTGTTTTTAAGTGGTATCGATGAGGCAAAAATCAAGATTTTCGATGTTTTACAAAACTGAAAGATTAGAGTGGATTTGGAGTTCTGGAGATAAACATCAAAGAACAAAAATAACATCGTTTTACATGATTTATACTGATCGAAAACGGATAAAATTCGCCCAAAAGAACCCATGTTACACGTTCGAGAAGATTATCATGAAACTTTATAGAAGGATGATATATCAAACATTTTTGCTACCTGGTTTTCTGCAGTTTTCTACTTGCTTTTTTTTCTTCTCGGTGTACCTGTTTTTTTCTTTTTTTTTTGATTATTTGGATACTGTTTTTTAATATTTTTTATTTTACTGCCAGCCACTTTCTACGCATTTCCTCTACAATCAGAACCAAATTATAAATTTTGTATGCAAGAAATAAAAAACCGTTTATTATTACATAATCATTATTTTTATTATGTTCCTTTGTAACTAGGTTTGATGTGTATTGTTTGACAAAGCACACACTGTTATTGTGAAACTACAATAGAATCGTTGACTTTAGCCAATCAAAATAAGCGATTTTATTTCCGAAAAACAATGGAAAGTTGCATAGCAAAGGTCATACTATTATTGCAAACCTTTGTGTTATTTTGAAGACTTTTCAAATTTGAGATAGTTTCATGTTTTCGTTTTAAGCCATGGGAAAGAGGTCATTGCTGTAGAAACTTTTCTTTGTCAACCAATTATAGGCATTATAAATCTTTAGCAAATAGATTTTACGTGCTATAGAGCTATTTTCATATTTGTTTTCTGCTCACTATCGTTGAGTATAGAAATTAACAAAATACCGTAAATTTGTCTTTTTCATCCATTTATAATTCCTTTCGATATATCAAAGCTTTTACTTACGAAGGAAGCCGAATTCTAAAAAGTTTAAAAACTTTCATCTTTATTTTAATGTGAAAAAATTTGTTTCGTATCCTTGTATTATACATTTATAATGGGATATGGAGGTACTGCACAATTACTGTTAAAAGAGTTAAATAATCATTATCTATTGTCCTCCGGTAATGCATATTCACATTTAAATTACCTTTAGCATCCCTTTTGTAATTTTCCTTCTGTAATTTTGCAGTACCTCTGGATGCGCACATCAAAAAGTTGATTGTGCGGTTCATTTATATGCATGCTTATTTTCATAATTCAAAACTTCAGTTTAAAATCAAGCAACACGAGCTCAAAGTCTCGATTTCATATCGCTTATTCAAAATAACAGTGTTTTTTTGGTTAAACAACAGAAAGATCTGGTTCTTTGGACAATTGGTTGAGACATTTTGACCGGAATCTTGATTTTAAATCTTTTTTGAGACTTTCCATAATGAACTTTGCTTACCTCTGTCACTAGTTTTACATGTTACTTCGAGGTGTTTCCAAGAAGGCAAGACTCTCACTGAAGGCACAGGTTGAATAGATAATCAAATTATTCATTCATTCATTCATTTATTTATCCATTCAGGCAAGATGATATTTTGATGGAGCGAGGGAAGGCCCTGGAAACTGCTGATCGATTTGAGCAAATTTCCATCAGCCGTTTCCAGGGCCTTTTTCTCTAGCGCAAAGTATAAAAATACGAGAAAAAGACCCTGGGAACGAGGTTGACACTCAGTTGCGTAAGTCGTGGAATAATATGGTAATAACGTTCTTTTATGAAATTTGTAAAAACTAACTACTAAATTTACAGGGGAAATATTTGTAAAAATAAACTTATGTAGATTAAAACTTTTGCATCAACTAATTTTTTGGGAAATCTTAGTTTTGGCCAAAAAATGACTTACCAATTCATAAATCTTGCATTTTTCAGTACAAGATCTGTTTACCAGTTTGAATAATCGAAAAAAATATGTGTAAATGAGTTGTTCTTCCACACAAATTTTACAGATTTTCCTACGGAAACAGAATTTTTAGAATTTCCAGTTTTTGTCTAGCTTTCCACAAGTGCGACAATATTCAAGATAGCCAGCTTCTTCATTCATTGATGGTGCGTTCCATTATTGTCATCTCTGGAACAACTGTTTTGCGTCAAATGATTGCTTAAGCTTATCTTTAAAGCGCTGTTTATGGCCCACTGATTGGACAATAATATTGGTATATCATTGTTTAGCACCCTATGTATGCTTGGCTATAAAATTTTATTTTGACAATTAAATGCCTACCCATTACACTGCGTTTTGCCCAACGATTGGCTAATGATATTTTTAAAACAATTGTTTTGGATGTCTTGCTGCTGTTTCACCACTACCTGTCACGCCTTTAAAACAATCGACTTTCCTGGCAAAGTCACAGCGTCCTGAAGTCGAGTTTGTAGGTTTGAAGAATAAACCATGCAGACATGGCATTCTTATTGTCCGAGCGTTGGTACAAGCGTAATACTGATTGCACGATAAAGGGTCTGGGTATTCTCCAAATCCTAGATATTGGCACATGTTTTGATGTAGCGACGGTTTTGGTATCTTCCGTTTTGATAAACCGGTTTCTGTAAGTAAAAGTCGAAAGTTATTTAAATTTATAAAAACTAGCATGCTCGTCCAAAACGCTACGCTCAAACCAAATTATTCTTTAAAAATTGCTTGCACGGTAAAGATTAGTTATCTCTTCCGTCTTTGTTTGAAAAAAGAAATATTTCTTCTGAACTTATTCCAAACGCTTTGGACCGTTACGCTCAATTCATTCATTGGAAGTCTTTTGGATTGGATTGGATTGGATTTTGGATCATATGGATTCCAAAGGTTTTCCAAAACGTCAAATTCTACCAAATACGGTCCCGTATATTACCTTACATAGACTGATTAGTACGGCCATATACGGAACCCGTATTATTAGTCCATATACAGCTTATATAAGACCGTTATCGGTAGAATTTCACGCTTGTAAAAACTGTAACTTTAAATTTTGACTTACTTTAAACATTTCCACGACTGCATTCGTAAAAAGATTCATGATCACAAACCACAATTCTTGGGTTAAAGCTTGTTCCTCTTGGACAAACAAATGGTTTGGAGTTTCCACCTGTAATGCACGATATGAAGACACTACAGATCAATGGAACCTGGTACAGTCTATAGTCCCTATACTGGCAAAACTTGTTTGCAAGTAGCTGAACTATTTTAGTAACAGCTGAGGGGATCCGTGGGGTTGTCATTGTAACGTAGGTCGGTGGCATTATAGGTAGGGTCTGCTTTTCGTAAGTAGGTTCCTGCTCGATTGTTACGGTTGGTCTTTCTGGTGGTAGCTGTAATTTTAGGGGTTGTTGTCATAGGTAACTTGTCCTCATCACAATCGTTGCCTACAATTCGTCGCCGTCGGCGTCGTCGCTTATTTTTGTCAGCATTATCTTGCACGGCTTGAGCGTACTGCAAAATATAGTATTTCAAATCCTGAGTGGCTGACTGATCACAAATGCCTTTCAAAGGAACGGGTTGATTTTCTGTGAATAAAAGGTGAATCAATTAATAGTATAGGATGCTTGTATTAACTTATTACAAAACTGTAAGGAAAGAAGTATTTTTGTATATTTTCGGTCTATGCTGAGAAAAAGACGGTTACGAATGCTTAGACGAAAAGATCGCAGAATTGAGTTTAGCTGTGTGCGAGTACCATTTTTTTCTCATCCGGGTGGGTGTTATATCTGATTATGGATATGGCACTCAGTAGCCGATCCAGTAGAATGTCGCACAAAACCAGGAAAAGTAGTTAAACTCATTAATGTGAAAAAATTACATTTTAATAACTTGTTTTTTCTTATTTTGACTTGTGAGTCACATTTCTAAATCCGTTATTTCTACGTATAAACAAAATTCTGACTTTGATTTAAAGGCATGGAAACGTCTTTTGAATGTTCTGAATTTCTTAAAGAGGTTTTTGAGAGAATTAACTTACCAACATCAGCGTTAAGATCAAGCACCCAACTTCCGAGATCTTTCCAGCTATATTCATTGCTAACAATCCCAACATACGAAGGTAGCCAAAATGGTTGACTGTAAACACCATTAAAAAGCGCTCCATTAGGTAAATTGAATGCCTGACTCCTATCAACTCCCATCTAAAAACGAGTAAAACCATATGATTAAATTTCAATAACTAATCACGTGACGTAACGTTCTTTGCATGAAGAAACTTACACGAGAAGCAAGATTTAGGGTTTGAGCAGAGTTTCGTTTTTTGTAAAAATAAACTTTTAAGGCTGAACGAATTTTAAGGAAAATTTGCAGAATTGACTTTCATGAAATAAACGGTAAGCACTAAAAACAACAATGAATATAAGCTGTTTTAATCGGTTTGATTGGTAAGCATTACGCTAGAAACACTTAGAGGGTTACTAATTCCCCAAAGAATTGTCCGCCAAAATTAGTTGTATTCCTGTCAAAGTTCCTTTCTTTACTCTGATAACATATGATAAACAATTCGTTATTGTACGTACTGAAGCTCCGGATAAACATTGTTGATTGTTTTCTGTATTGGAGGCATCCCACTGTCCATTTGAGGATAACACAGCATAATAATATTGTACAAACCATAGATCGTTCACTTTGATGAGTGCTGCTTGAAAATGGTGAAGGTATCTCTGTAAAAGAAAGAGCACGTTCCATTGATCCAATAAATTATTTGATAGGTCATCCCACTGCTTTTTTGAAGCCGGAGGTCTGTCGTGTTTTAACACATTTTATATTTGATCGCTTGTGCACAAATATTGATATAAATTGTAAGAATAAAACACAGTTTTTCAATTTATTAGCTAAATTTTGGAGACTCTTCAAAAGTCATCTACAGAACTAGAAGCGAGATTCAAACTCAAGAAATTTTCTTACTTCAAAACCTTTTTTAGAATAGTTTCATGACGTAAGATAAGAGTGCCTCAGATCAAACCTCCATAGAACTTTTGGAACACCGAGGGCTAAAGTGACGCTTAAACCCACATGAGTTGCTTTATTTACATGAAAGAAGTTTCTAGAAAATTGGTCTTTGATAGAAATAAAGCTAAAAGCCTAAACTTTCTCTATTACTTCATTGGAAAATAACTTTTTTTGTGTTAAAATTACTGCTCTAAGGACGCAGAATATAGCTTTATGACCTCTGATTCCAGATTCACCAACTACACGTTGCTTTTTCAGAAGAATATCCATCTTTGAGTAAGCATTCAATATGTTTATACTCCAGAGCTCTTCACTCAACGAAAGTCAAGTTGAACTTCACCTTATTTTACCCTTTTCAGCTTGTTTCAGCCCATGTTTCACCTTTTATAATTGTTTCATCCTTGAAGACTTGTTTCATCCTGTTTCACTTTGTTTCACTTTGTTTCACCTTTTAGTAATAACGAACAATTTTCTCCAACGAAGTTTTCCCCAATAAAGCAGTCTTTAACATGCAACCTTGACTTGTAACAATTTTGTGTTTTATTTCATAAACCAGGTACGAAGCAAAACGTCATCATAGCGACTCGCGCAAGTTCCAAAGTTTGAAAAACCAAAAGAAACACGGGAAAAACCAAAAAAACTGATCAGAAGTGATAAAAAATGCTGAGAATACACAATTGAAGGATTCGACACATAAAGTGAGGTCAACAGACTTTAGTTTCACAAAGTACAATAATCGATAATGAGTTGAAGTTAATTTTAAACAGGAAATTCATCCAAGGCTGACTTTGTATTTGTGATATTTGTATCCACGGAGAACATATATGTGAAGTCAGGACAAAAGAGAGACGAGTAGGCTGCATATTTTACGGTTAAGAAACAAGATATGATTAATTTTTAGTGTGTCATTTGATTTTGTTGAAAAAACAGTTATTTTTATTCCATCTGCTGAACCACAATGAGTTTGAATGTATGATATATATTACATATTATTACTTTCACTATGTTTACAATATGTAGAATATTGTAGTGTAATTTATCAAAATGTTATTAAAAGCTTTGTGTAAGAATATTGTTTGTTCTGTAGTTGACAAATATCAGCACTAGAAAGAAACGAAAGATGTATACAAAGCATCTGTAATGTGGCAGACATGCGGCCGGACGTTTGAAACACGCGGCCGGATAGATGAAAAAAAAACTCAGGCAAACTTGTCCAAATCTGCCACGGTACATTTGAAAGGCGTTTCTTGAGATCTTCTGAAATTCATCTAAAAGAGGTATCTAACATAATACATATCTCTTCAAAGACTTCTTGAAAACGTCTTTTCGTAGAAGACGTATTTGAAAGATCTTCTAAAAGACGTATTTGTAAAACAATTAAAAGATGCTTCAGAAAGACGCTACAAAAATGGAAAAATCACCCTTGAAAAAGACGTCTTTTAGAATCTATAAAGAATGCATTTTAAAAGTCTTTAAGACATCTTCGTGCCGGTTAAGTGTCTTCTATTCTTACTGTGTGCAGCCATGTAACAAAAAATCTCAGTTTGAGCAATTCTAAAAAACATTTACATTATAATTAAAACTGCATCAAGTGATACTAACTTTTTTGAAAAGGTTGACAGTAATAGGCAAAATTGAGATTTGATGAGCAGCAAGTTTTAGAAATTTGTTTTCGAGGAAGGGTTAAAGGAAGCTGCTTTAGCCCTATTTATACTGGTTTTATTTTGTAGGGGGAGTTGTATTCCTAAAAGGGGGATGGCTAACTCCTGAACCACTAATGCTGTTATCCTGAAACTCAGTACATATGTAGAGCATGATAGAAGATGTAAAATGGCTTAGGAATTGTTACCTCATTTAAATTTACTTTCCGGACTAATGTTATCCGGACACTTGAAAATGACAGCAACAGCTGTTAAGCAATTCTAATGTTAAATTTCATATCATGAAATCATAAACACATAAATATAAAGACATGTCATAACGTCATTTTTAATTACATTTGATGGGTTCTGATGCCTTGTTTCGCCATAAAAGTAGTCAACTTATTGGTTCAAAAAGATTTTTAGGCAAAAAGTTTCTGATCGATTGGGTGATCCGTGACCCATAGAAACTCAAAAAAACAAATTACAATATCCTGTAACGTGCAGAAAATTAATTTTTCAAATAATAAGTACCTTCGTAGAATAAAAACATGCAAAGAGTATTGATATTACAGCTATTCCACATAAACTTTCAGGACTCAGAATCCATTGGGTTACCCATGACCCATGATTTTGTAAATTTTTGATGCCTTTATGCCAGTAACAACATTAAATCAATAATTTAATTCTGAAACATAGCTTTCAAATAGACTTTTTTACTTTTGATATAAACATTGTTATAACAATTTTATAACCCTTAACCTCAATTGGGTCACTGGTGACCGAAAAATTATCTCAGGAATGACTTATGCTAAACACTTCGGGTAAACGTCAAACGCAATGATTTTTAAAGCCTATCAACATACTGAAAAATCAAATTTGTAGCTGTAATAGAAACCTTGCAGACTTGAAAGGGTTAATAAGGATTATTTTTGACAAATCAATGTTGTCAATATTTGTCAGCAATTTTACCGTGTTAACGGTATTTTACGAAGGGACACCGGGATATCGGTACTTGTCTCCCTGACGTCCCCCCAATGTAAGTAATTCATTTGCTGCCCCCAGAACCAAAAATAGCAGCTCAAGCTCTTTCCATGAGTTCATAAGTGTTGCAATTGGCGCCTTTTTGATATACTAAAGCAACCAAGTGTTTTTTTCTTTGAAAATTGTTAATTATTGCACTTAAAAAGGCGCCAAAGCTATGGTTTGGCGAAGGAGAACGTGGCAGCGCCCGGTTGCCCGATTGGCCACTCCACCCCTGGACACAGAGAAGAGCCAAAAAGAGTAAAATGGGTCTAGTGTTTATTTTCTCTTCCTTAATAAACTAACAATGCCAGGCTGGCTTCTTTATTAATATGGTTCCGCAATGAAATTTCATGGTAATGTTTTGTAAAAATTGTGCTTTTAAATAGAGTTCAAAATCAAGCTGTAGTTTCAATTTCACTGCAATGATCTGATTTATTCGACGTTTCCTTCGTCTTGTACAAGCATACGCAACAAAAACACTTTTCCCTCAGAATACAGAAACTGCTAAACAAAGCCAATATGCCAAAAAAAATCAACACTGCAAAACCACCATAATCATACATGGTTGTCATGTCGATTTTTTGCTCTGAATCGAACAGAATGTCAAAAAATTCTTTGACACCGGTTTTGTTCTCATGTGCGTACATAAAGCATTTTGGGCAAAGATCAGTAATATTATAATTTGGTCTTTCTTTTTCACTTGTTGCAACTGTAGTTGGACCAGCAACAATTTGAGAAAACAAAATGGCGGTTATCACGTACGCCCCAACCTTTGAGAACATATAAAATGGGACAAACAAACTGAAAACGACACTCTTCACCCATTCTGACCATTCTTTCCCTGGCAGGTCATTTCTGCGAATATAAAACATATTTAATACCACAGTCACCAAAATCTTTAACACGGTTACAATGTAAGATATTGTTTTGATGTGATATGCAAAAAGTCCAAGTGTAACACTTCCTGGTAAAACCCAGCAAAAATTTACAATCGGCAACAATATTTTAAGCAAGATTCCATCAACATTCAGTAAGTCTGTTAGGGCCCAACAACCGCTGGCAGTTGATATGAAGATGCTGTGGAACTGGAAGTAGGATGCATACCCTTGATGCCCAAGTATGATACAGAATTGGAATGCTAGCTGAGGCAACGCTTCACAAGCGTTGAACATTGATAATACATGCTTTATCTTTTCTTTATCCTCCTTGGAACATTTTGTTTTAAGCTTTTTCTTGAAAACATCTGCCACCAACCACAATGGCTCCACAAAGTGTGTTTGTAAAAGCAGGCAAAGTATATATACAATCTTATCAACCTTCGTGTCGATTTTGTTTTTCCTTAGAAAGTAAATTACATAAATGGCGCCACTAGCTGTTGGTACTAAAGTAAATAAGAAAGTAAAAGCTGCAAATACGGTTTCTCCTTGCTTAGCATATGATATTCCCAGAAGAATATCAGACCAAAAGTCTGTAAACGCCAAAAACATTTTGACTATGACCAAAACAGTTCTAATAAGTTTGCATTTTTCTGTTTCTTCCACGCTTTCCTGATCCGTCTTCTCAGGCATGATAGAATCTATAATAGATAAAGAAGCATTTTTATGTCAGGCGTCAGGGGCAGATGCAGACTCTTTAAACCACCATGTGAAAATCCCGAACTTTTCCGATTTTCCGATTAAATTTCCCCGATTTTTCCCAAAATATCTATAAAATCACAACTTTCACATAGTCTCTATCCGCCTCTGGGCGTAATTTTTCATTCCAAATTCGTACTTTTTGGTAGCATTTGGGGATAATCAATTAATGGAAGTCCAAGTAAGGGTTGCAAAATGACAAAACTTTCAAAAATACACCCACAAGGGTCCTAAAAATTTTCTAAAGCTTGTAAAAATTGTTAATAAATAGTCCCTGTAAGAATATGGTTTTTCAGTATCGGGCGACACATATCCGATACATTTTAAGCTTTTACTCTTGATTGTCGGTTTTATTCCTTTGTAGTGCATTTGGTAGCAGTGCATTTAGCCGACGCGAAGAACAGGGCCC
The DNA here is from genome assembly GCA_032270445.1 of Darlingtonia californica. Taxonomy (NCBI): domain Eukaryota; kingdom Viridiplantae; phylum Streptophyta; class Magnoliopsida; order Ericales; family Sarraceniaceae; genus Darlingtonia; species Darlingtonia californica. The sequence goes on from JAUBWS010081520.1 coordinate 23,196, forward strand.
GCATGTACCTAAACATCGAGTGTCCTCCGCCTTTCTTTGAAAATTTGTTGTTGAAATTGTTGTTTAGAAAAAATTGCTATTTATAATAACAACTCATCAAAATTCAACCAATTTGTTTACCAGAAGTTCTCAGAGAAGACAAAAGCATCCAACGAGGCATTTTTTGCGAAAAATCTGTTGGGAAGGCATGTTTTTCTTAGAAATATACATGTGTTTGGAGAAAATTTTTAAAACAACCGCGCTGAAAAATTCGATTTGTTCAGCTGAGTATTTCAGCTTCCTGGAAAATATAGACTATTTTATACCTGCCAGATATTATTTGGCTTTCCTGGAAAAAAAGAATAGATCTTTTGTGTTGTCTTTTTATATATTCAGAAGGCCTATCAACACAGTGGAATACAATATTTTATTGCGCAAGCTTGAATCATACGGCATTACAGGTGTTGTTTATAAGTGGTTTAGATCTTACCTTACCTGAATTCAATATCTTTCTTATTCAAATTCTATTTTCAGTAGGAGTTCCTCAGGGGTCGGTACTCTAAGGACGTGAAAATCAGAGCCGCCGCTTTACTTTGCGAGATCTTAATATTAAGGAAACTGAACATACCTTACAAAAATATGTCTACGAATATTTTTCTTTCTGTACAGCTTTTCTTTGAATGATAAGTGTGAAGTTTTTGAGTTAGCTAAGCGTATTTCTTAGCTAAATCTTTTCATCAAGATAACCAGAATTCAGTACCATTCCACCCCTTTGTTTACATGATACTGAGGAATTGTACAAAACACCGAGTTATATAGCACGAATTAATATTTATCTTTTTGTTATAAGGAAACAAAATAGACAGTGTAATGAAAGAGCGTTCCGGCATAGCCACCGGAGTTATAAATGGCTCTAGTTGTAAATAAGGAATCGTATCCGCTTTATAACACAATTCGAAGTAAAAAAGACAAACAGAAACTGAAGAAGCAACCGAAACAGGAAAAATTTGGAAAAAGAGCCAATGACTTCGCAATGTTTCTCACTATTGACCAATCAGCGTGAACTATTTTCAACAATCGAAGTTAAATGTCTATAGTTTCCAGGCTTCCAAGTTACTGACTTTTTAAGTTCTGCCCATGAATTAAGTGTAGGGCAATAAAGCCCGAAATGGTTTTATTGGATAGATAAGTACATGAAAACAGAAATTAAAATGCAGCAGCAATATAGTAAAGTGTGTCAACAAATCCTGAGTTGTAGATATACCAAATGAGGTGAAAATGTAAGCAGAAACTGAAGTACAAGATAACAACGACAAATAAATCTTACGTTTCTAGAGCAACGGTGTATATTTCATGTGGTTTCTAATGAAAATGTTGTACCTCAGAAACTCTGGTTCATACGAATGGTCTTACACGTTGTTTTCCTAATGAGTAAAATTTAAAAAGCAGCATAAGGCTCTGCAATTTTGATGTAGTTTTAAGACTCAGAAATGTTTCTTCATGACACCCCTGTATCAGTGCCCCAGTCAGATCCACCCTAGTGGGTTTTCCTCAGTGAAAAATTAGCCCAATGATGACCTTGATTTTTGCCCCGGTGAAAAATTCTTCACTCCAGTATTAAAAAGGCCAGCCCAATTACTCCATTGCTGGAAGAGATCGAAATATGATAAAATCAGATTTACCCCAGTGAAATTTTGCACAATATGAGCGCTCCACTTAAAATTCAAATTATAAATACTTATTTGATAATATGATAATATTCAGAACTCATAATAAGAATATTAGAAGAACCAAAGCCCCGGTGAAATTTAGGTTAGATTTTCCTTCCCCAGTAGCTTTTTCCCTTTAACTCCAACCCCAGTGAAATTTCACAATGTTTTAGATTCATCCCAGTGAGTAATGAATTCCCACTGGGGTACTAAGACAGGGGTGTTTTATCATTACACTATATATCTATGTCAAAGAGAATTGAAAATATTGAAAATATTGAACAAAGACAGAAGCGGATCAAAGATATATAATCAAAGGATAGGAAACAATTAATGCAATTGCTTCGACGTCAACGGACGCTTTTTCAGAGCAGAAGAACAAGTATGCTAAAAATGTTTTTCTGATTTGCATTATACAACCGAAACTGGCTTTTATGTTTATATTTAATCACTTAATTACCATTGGTGATGTCGGACACAACTTTATTTTAAAGCAGTATCGATGAGGCAAAAATCAAGATTTTGGATATTTTACAAAACTGAAAGATCAGAGTGGATTTGGAGTTCTGGAGATAAACATCAAAGAAGAAAAATAACATCGTTTTACATGATTTATACTGATTGAAAACGGAGAAAATTTTCCCAAAAGAACCCATGTTACACGTTCGAGAAGATTATCATGAAACTTTACAAGAAGGATGATATATCAGATATTTTAGCTACCTGGTTTTTTGCAGTTTTCTACTCGTTTTTTGATTGTATTTCACTGCACAGCCACTTCCTACGCATTTCCTCTACAATAAGAACCAAATTATAAATTTTGGATGTAAGAAATAAAAAACCGTTTATTATTATAATCCTTATTATTATTATGTTCTTTTGTAACTAGGTTTGATGTGTATTGTTTAACAAAGCACGCACTTTTATTATAAAACTACAATAGAATCGTTGACTTTCGCCAATCAAAATAAGCGATTTTATTTGACATCTTCCAAAAAGTATTCACAAATGTAACAATGAAAAGTTGAATAGCAAACAAAGGTCATACTATTATTGTCATCTTTTGCGTTCTTTTGAAGACATTTTTTAAATTTGAGATGGTTTTATGTTTTCGTTTTAACCCTATTCAGCCTACAACCGTCTTCTTAATATTTGAGACTTATGGGGAACTTCCCTGAAATTTTGAAACCACAAGCGGTCTAAAACCTTGTTTAATTGTGTATCTAAAGAAAGAGTTTCAACGACGGAGTTTAAAGCCGGACTTAAAAAGTCTACAAATGTTCCAAGAAACCTGAGAATATAGCCTAGAAGCTCCCTGTAAAGATCCCTGTAAAATCAAAAATATTGATTAAATTGAATAGAAAGCTAATTATCGACATTCTCGCCAGACTATAAACTTGC